>SMSR01009431.1:0-16621 GCA_019453355.1 Ceratina japonica | reverse complement strand
CCATTCGGATATCGTGTGCTATTGAGAAAATCCTTGACCACGGAACGTGGCCGTGTGTGTGCGCGCGCGCGTTTCATCGAAATGCAGCACTGCAGCTCGCCGTCTCGAGAAATTATATTCGACAAGAGTACTCGCGAAACAGCCGAATCGCGATTATTGGACACGAACGCACGTCGCATTACATTTTTGTTAGAGAAGTAGAAGAAGACTTCGTCGTTGTAATTTTTCTAAACGAACGCGAGAACGAGACTAGAATTAGGGGAAAGGGAGGAGAAACAGGGGACGAGCCCGAACGTCGGAAGAATCGAATAAGGAACAATACCGAAACGAAGGAGGACCTCTTCTTGTTTGTCGTTACTTGTCCGCGAACAATGGCCGGCGACGATGCGAACGCATTGTTCGAGGGATTGGTCAAAGGACGATCAAACGCGATAAACAATGGACGGTACAGGACAAAGAGTCGAGATTATTTGTGACTCAAGTTCAACGATTGATGTGCAAGAATAAGAACGAGTACAAACGTAAGGAGTTTGTGTGAACGGTAGGAATGCGTTTACCCCGATAGAAACTGGCTCGGAAGAATATCTATCTCTCGGGATGCGACGATAACAAGGGTTATCGCGGCCCCGCTTCCCCGCCGCACAGCCACAGATAATCTAATTTACTTTCGGATGGTATGCGTCTACGATCCCTACACACGCCCATCGACGGTTCACCGTCGTTTGTTCCGCGCTGCACGTCGATTAATAAATTTGGTTGGTTCGAGCAGCAACGTGTTCTGTTACAAAAGAGGCCGGACGCTCAAAGGATCGATTCGATCGCGACGTTCGTCCAAGTCGCCTCGACGGTCATTGCTATAATAAAAAAATGCAACGCACGAATAGCGGTTATAACTTTTGACGATCGACGTGCAGAACGTTGCTTCGTCATTGCACGGCCGCCGCGTGTACAATAGTCTAATTACATTTAATAAGCACGTTTTCACTTCGATTACTGAAATTCGAGTACCGATGTCGATCGACGAAATAAGAGAAACCTGAGACACCGGCGAACGAGACCCGGTCTTTTCGGTGTCAACAGTCAGAACGAAATTGTCTAGGATCGCGTTTCTCGCAAAAGTATAATTAATACGGCTAGTATAATAGTTTCGGTTACTGAATTATGAATTACGTTTGTCGGACGGTGTTTAAAAGAAAAATGCATGGATTTATGAGAGCCGCGCGCGGCGAACCAGAGCATAGGTATTACATATATCGGCAGGTAATCCTGAGCCGAGCCTGGCCGAGCCTGGCCGAGCCGCAAAAGAAAACCATGTTCGACGAGCACGACCACGAGCACGACCACGACCGGTCCTACTACCGCCGCGTGGCACACGAGACCCGCGCTCATTCAATTATCTCCCTCGGCCGAGATATTCCTTTTCTCTTCGAGTATTTCCGGTCACGTCCGCGGAGACCCACACGAATTTTCAGGTAAATTCGACTAACGATACCGAATAATTCAAAGGCAGACCGTCGCCGTTCGAAACGACTGTTGACACAGACGGATCAACGACGTATTCGTATTCCAAGCCATTATCAAACGTAACGAGAAAACTCCATTACACGTATAAAATTGGCATGAAACTGCAATTATGTGCGAATACGATACAATAGACACGTTAGTGACCGTCCTCAGACTACTACTAAAGTTTAAGATAGATATTAACAGTAATATTCTGATGCGTCGTCGTCGTCGTCGTCGTCGACGTCGTACGATTACGTACTATAAAATTAGCATAAAAACATGATTCGACAGGTATAAAGGATACATTTATAGGAGTCGTAATGAAATCGTGTTTCGGGTAAAGTTTTTCTTTGGGCCTAGTAGAATCGTTGCTAGCCGCCGAACCACCGTGGAAAACCGTATCGGCGGCCAAAGGGTGAAAGAGAAGTCGATCTAATCCCGTAAAATCAATGGTCTCACGCGTCTCAAGAGAGGAATTATACCGAGTTCGAATTAAATCCGAATAAAGCGTAAGAAAGGGTATGACGATGGAGAAGTTGCGTGCCCATTCATCTATGAGGAATAGAGTCACGTGACGAGGTCTCGTTCTAACCGTACCGTTCAGTTCAGAGCGTCAAACTTGTGCTCCACTCGTTACACACGTATCTTACGTAAGAATTTTCTATATCGATAGAAAATAGAAGAGTAGCGTTGTTGTACGTACGTCTCAACGGTTTCGCTGAATAGGTTTTTAACATTTAGTAACATTTGTAATAAACGAGTGATCTATATTCAAAGATCGACGGTCGAACAACCGAGATAGTTTGTTTGCAAATTTCTTGTAAACGAGAGAATTACTTTGTGGACCGTGAGAGTTCCAAATTTAAGCGTGATTCAATACAAAACTCGTTCAGCGAAAACCGATGCCAAGAAATTCCCGTTACTCTAAAACTCCGGACGGTCTCCGTTCCGATTGATCGTAATATAATTCGCACTGCATCGATCTAATACCGATCGGGAACGAACACGGGGTCGCGGTATCCTTCTCACCGATCGAACCGTTATTTAAATACGCGTGACGTCGTGCCGCAGAACGTCGAGTGTTCGCACCGAGCATTTTTGCGTATCACAATGGAACGTTCTCAAACTCGAACCGTCGTCGGTGGTTTACCAAAAGACGTTTTGTACTCGGTAGTCCGAGCCAATGATGCTCCAGTTTTCACACTCCGTTTCGCGTTCAACTCGTTGGAACCGGTCCGAAGGAGGAAACGATACGAACGACAACACCTGTCGATCGATCGCTTCGACGAGTCAGAAATCTTAACTTTCCACGACGCGTTACGCACAGTTTCTCGCCCGCTCGACAAAGATTCGAGTTACCATATGACAGCAAAGGTGCCGCATACCTGTGCACGTTGCACAATGTCTTCGACCACTTCGGCCGAACCGTAAACTCGGCTCGACGTCGTTCGATCACTTTCGCGTTAACGTTGATCCGTGATCGCGATCAAAGGTATTACGAATTACGACCCGATGAACTGACGAGCTATACGCTTTGAACGATTGAAACAGGGAAAATATACTCGCGGGAAGAACGTCGAACAGAATTATAACGACGCGCAGCATCCGCGGCTAATCGTGCGAGCGTATCAGAGCGAGCCGTATACGAAAGAATGAATTTTGACTCTCACTCACCCCGGTACGGTATTATTCCGTGCAACAACTCGAAGACGTGCACCCATCGACTCACGAGATACGACGACCGAGAAAAACGACGTATACTTGGCACCACGGAACAAAACGCGTCGCGACTCACCGTCCCGAACTTTCGACCGAACCCGTTCAGCAGTACTACTGTACTACTACCAGTACTACCGTACCGGAATTCTGTTCTGTTACGTCGATCTCAGACTCAGACCCCTCTCACCTCAGACCCGATCCACACGAAACGCGAATGCCAGCCGGCCTGTTTCATCGACTTCACACCAGAGAGTTTCGCTTTCGACGAACTTCGGAGCGCGGCGACCGACATCTGGGAACACAGAAGTTCGAACTGTTCGAACAACGAACGATCAGACGTCGAACGATAAAACAGAAATTCTGAAACACCCATCTCGAGTCGTCGAGATTGTATACGTATCATCTTTTATTTACGCAATACGTACGTTTAACGCGTCCCGACGAACCTGTTTGTATGTACGAATTCCCTGGCGAGCAGCTCGATCCACGTCTCCCACGTACACGTACGAGCATTCACGTTTTACGTTAATAATAATTTACGCACACGCCTCGATATCCATCGAACGTACTACGCTCGAAATAAGATGTTGTAAATAAAATCAGATGATCGTTTTACCGAACGAATCGCGTCGATGTCGCGTACGCCGGATCCTTGTTAATTAACGACGACGACGTCGATTGAAATTTATTAGCGAGAGAGGTTTTCATAAATGCCCTGTCTGTACGTCCTACTACGCCAGTTTTCAGCCAGTTCTGGTCGAACGTGTGAGTCGTAAACACACCTCTCGTCGCTATCGCTGGCTATCGCTAACATCTGAATTCTGAAAAAAGTTCAAACGCGTGCAAACGCGTGGCATACACTACGCTTACAAGAGGTTTGTAAATGTGTTCGTAATCTATCCGTATATAAAATGGCGTCATCGTCGTCGTCGTCGTCGAATTAATTATTGCTTTATCGTCTCAGTCGTCAGTTCTCCGTGTTCGTACGATAATTTGAACGATCCCGAAAATGACTTCGAGATTCAGCGGAATTAAATTGGGACCCGCTATCGAAGTGTTTGCACTTCAAAAGGCCTACATAGAGGATGCGTACGAGAAAAAAGTGAATCTGTCTATAGGAGGTACGTAGAACGTTTTTCGACTTTTTACATCTCGAACACGCTACCGACACGAACCACCCGACGATCCCGATCTCATTTTTCACGACTTCGAGTCTGATCGTCGTAGTAGACGTACGTAAAACCGTGGGTCGCTCGATCGAAATTTCGTCAGGCACCGTCCTCCTGTCGGTCGCGTACCGCTAATTAATCTGCTCTCCCCGAGAGTGACCTCCAGGAATATCTCGCGGTTACATAACGTGTATAGTGTAAATACACGACGAATCGATGCGACGCGCAAATGATCGACGTCATAATCGTAAACGTTTGACGATTGTCGTCGATTGGTTCGATTAACGATTTTGTACGAACGATCCTTCTTCTAGCTTATCGTACGAGCGATGGAAAACCATGGGTATTGCCGGTTGTACGAAAAGTAGAGAAGTCGTTGGCCTCGGACGAACTGCAGAACCACGAGTACCTTCCCGTGTTGGGATTAGACGCTTTTAGTCAAGCAGCTACGAGAATGCTTTTGGGCAGCGACTGTCCCATAATCGCTCAAGGTTGTGCTTTTGGCGTACAAACGATATCCGGTACCGGAGCGCTGCGCGTCGCCGCCGAGTTCTGCAGTCGTATTTTGCACTACGACACCTTCTACTACAGCAAACCCACGTGGGGTAAGTAAGCCGCGGGGCGAGGACGGATCGGAGACTTGCGGAGCATTACTTTTTACAAGTACATTATGCACGTAATCGTAATATCGATCGACAGAGAATCATAAACTCGTGTTCATAAACGGAGGATTTAAAAAGGCTTGTGAATACACGTACTGGAATGCACAAACGCGTAGCGTCGACATAGAGGGAATGCTTAAAGATCTCAGGGATGCTCCGGAGAATTCTGTAATTATTCTCCATGCGTGTGCCCATAATCCTACTGGTTGCGACCCGACGCCTGAACAGTGGGCGCGGATAGCAGACGTGATCGAGGAAAAACGGCTTTTCACTATTTTCGATAGCGCTTATCAGGTGCGTGGAACAATTCATTTCACACGCGAGAAGGCTAAATCGTTTGAATCGATGTATATATATATATATCTTTATAGGGATTCGCGACCGGAGATTTGGACAGAGACGCTCGCGCGGTAAGGATGTTCGCTTCGCGCGGAATAGAATTCCTGTGCGCACAGAGTTTTGCCAAGAATTTTGGACTGTACAACGAGAGAGTCGGGAACCTGGTGGTCGTTATGCGTAACATGAAAGAGTTGGCCCAAGTCAAATCCCAGTTGACTTTGATCGTCAGAGGAATGTATAGCAACCCACCGAACCACGGAGCGAGAATAGTCGCGACCGTGTTGCACAATCCGGATCTGTACAAAGAATGGTAAAGACGTCGTATACGATACGAAAAGGGATGTACTTGCCGCAAGTGTTAATAACGCGATAAACTCTAATTCCAGGAAGGGTCATATCGTCACGATGTCGAACAGAATAAAAGAAATGCGCAAGTGTTTGTACGAGAGATTGGTTCAGAAAGGGACACCGGGCTGTTGGGAGCATATTACCAACCAAATAGGAATGTTCTCTTACACCGGTCTCACCGGTCGGTTACGATTACAAGATGTTTCGTGTCGTATCGCGTATTTATCAAGGATATCTCATTGAACGTAATCGACGTTGATTTCAGAGAAGCAAGTCGAATGTCTGATAAACAATTATCACATCTACATGTTGAGGAGCGGTAGGATAAACATGTGCGGACTCAACGAATACAACTTGGACTACGTGGCGAGCGCCATTTACGAAACCGTGCTACTGTATCCGCAAAACAAGCAGGATTGTATATGTTGAAGAAAGGGGGACGTCGAACGTCGTTCCGCGACAAGTACGAATTACTGTTAAACAAAAAAAAAAATATATATATATATATATATATATATATATATATTTTGTACGCATTGAAGTTAAATTAGGATTTGGGTAGAAATTTTTCGCAGCCAGCTACCTTTTCGTTGTCGTTCGTGGATCCGAGAGTGTCGAATCGTTTTGCGTTTTAAATCCTCTTCCTAGAAAATTACGAAGAAGCCGTGCGAAACGGGGAGAACTCGATTTCGTAAAGAGATCGATCTGTCGTGTATCGTATCGTCTTGTCTGCAAAAGTACAAAGTATAATCGACAAAGTATTGTCAATTGCCAAACCGCCGTGATACACGCATTATTACGATCGCTTATTATGAAAATAATTTCTGTCGAGCGTAACGAGTAGTATACATCGAGAGACTCTCTCTCTCCGTTTCTCTTCCATCGATCTCGGAATATTTACGAAGTCAAATTCGTGTGTTATATTCATTATTTTCATTTGTAAATAATTTCAATGCTATATACGTACGTACGTGCATGCATACATATCGCGCTGTTAACGAACGTGACCGAATTAAAAATACTTTAAATCAGGTGGCAATCTTTTCTATAGATAAGAAATATTTTTTTAAGCACAACTTTTTTAACAACGAAAACTCGTAGAATTATTTTTATAAAACATTTGGTATTCGACGCGGGATTCTACAAAGATAAATTAGAAATGTAATTAATAATCAATGGAGTAGTGAACGACCGAGAGTAAACGTAATTATGAGATAACGGTATGATTTCGATTGTTTTGATAATAAGCGATAACGCGGAAATTGTTCACTGATATTATTGAAAGCCAACGCGCTTAACGCGTCAGTTCCTGTTTACCATACTCGGTAAACAATATACCAAGTAAACGATCGGCTGTTGTGGTTTTACACGGTGTACAGAAAGAATCGAAGAATCGATTTATATCATATACTTGAAATCTGAGTCAGTTTTATATCTATTCTATGATTAAAGTCTACACCGAGTTTTATACAACGTTCGATGAACGAAGAACCAAGAAATGTTTTCTTTTCATTGGAAAGAGCCTTTCTGTTCCCCCCTATAGCTGCTTCCCAATAGTTCGCAGACCGTGTCATAGAGGCAAACGAGAAACTTTTATTCAATAAAAGTCGGCGCGTAGCAATGTTCTATGCAACACTCCTAGCTGATGCACAACTTTTATTTGTTATTNTTATATTCATTATTTTCATTTGTAAATAATTTCAATGCTATATACGTACGTACGTACATGCATACATATCGCGCTGTTAACGAACGTGACCGAATTAAAAATACTTTAAATCAGGTGGCAATCTTTTCTATAGATAAGAAATATTTTTTTAAGCACAACTTTTTTAACAACGAAAACTCGTACAATTATTTTTATAAAACATCTGGTATTCGACGCGGGATTCTACAAAGATAAATTAGAAATGTAATTAATAATCAATGGAGTAGTGAACGACCGAGAGTAAACGTAATTATGAGATAACGGTATGATTTCGATTGTTTTGATAATAAGCGATAACGCGGAAATTGTTCACTGATATTATTGAAAGCCAACGCGCTTAACGCGTCAGTTCCTGTTTACCATACTCGGTAAACAATATACCAAGTAAACGATCGGCTGTTGTGGTTTTACACGGTGTACAGAAAGAATCGAAGAATCGATTTATATCATATACTTGAAATCTGAGTCAGTTTTATATCTATTCTATGATTAAAGTCTACACCGAGTTTTATACAACGTTCGATGAACGAAGAACCAAGAAATGTTTTCTTTTCATTGGAAAGAGCCTTTCTGTTCCCCCCTATAGCTGCTTCCCAATAGTTCGCAGACCGTGTCATAGAGGCAAACGAGAAACTTTTATTCAATAAAAGTCGGCGCGTAGCAATGTTCTATGCAACACTCCTAGCTGATGCACAACTTTTATTTGTTATTTCAATTTTAGTATGCGTAACCGTATGCATACAAATTATCAATACTCGAAACGTTTACACACGTCACGAGAGAATTATGTACATTTGTAACGTTTACAGATACATATATTATACATATACGTATGTATATATATATAGAAGTATAAATATATATTTTTAGTAGCCTCGTAGCGAGACTTGAGCTTAGAAGGCCCCTCGTTCAAAAGCCTGGACCAAATTGAAGCGCCGGTCAAAGTCGATGTTTGTAAAGATTGTCCTGGATCAAGCGTAGAGAGAACCTTGTACATAACTTGTACTGCCAAAGACTCGTAGCTCGTGCAGTGAAAAAAATTAATTTTCTATTACATATTTGTATGAAATAAATGTGACGCGTAACGCCATTTATATTTTATAAAATAATCTGTAGCTTTTGTAAAAGGGAGAAGGGTATACAGTTGTGTGTATATTACTACTCTAGTTTTAATGTGTAGCGCAATATTTTTAACAAGCGACAATGAGATGTTTAATATATGTACGATATGTATATCTATTTACACGTTGAGAAGTGTACGAGAACGTAACGCGTAGCGAGAGAGTAGCGCAGAAATTAGAGCGTGTTTAAAGTAAATATACGTTGTGCAATGTGTAAATTCCTGTAATTGTTGTCGATTTACATAAAATCTAATTTTAAAATTAATCCGCCCATCTGGACGTTTTCTTTTTAACGTCGACGACAGTCCCACCGTCGTCGTCGGTACCTACCGCCGAGTAATATTTGACGTTTGCAGGATTTTGTCGCATGTAAATAAGATATCCTATACAACCGAGCATCGCAATGCCTCCGGCTATCATCACCGCTTTATTCTGTGAAAACGAATACGTCCCCGTTTCATCTACACACCGACAAAATGTGTTCATTTATTCCGAACACACACACACACGAATATTTCAAGTTTTACGATCGCTATTGTATTCTAGGATCATCATTATTAATCATAATCAGAAACTATATCTTACCGGTCTGGCGTACAATTCGTAATTAACTGCACGAAACAGCATTGTACTTCTCAACGTGCGTAAACCGTCGCCCGGTTTTACTTCAGGTTTCTCTTTGTTCATCGTCGTTACACAGAAAGTACTCTCTAATAAAACGCAATAATTATTCACGGTACACAGAATACTCGTAAGAACTTGTGTACCGTTGTACGGATCGGCGAAACCTGGATCGACATTTTTAATAATAAAACGATTGTGCAAAATACGCGCTATTAATAATCTAACAATTGTCGTCGATAATTTATAGAAATTATAAATATAATTAAGAATAGAAATGTTAAAATACTTGAAAATTAAATAGGAGAAACAATGGTTATAGACGATCTTCGAAGCTGTACGGGAATAACGGTGAATTACCTACCCGAACCTTAACCTCAACCTCCTGTGTGTGTGTGTGTGTGTGTGTGTGAACACCGAGAGAGAAAGTGCAGTACGCAGTCGTACGTCGTCGGACGTGTACATCTCGCACGTGGTCCGCAGTGAACGTTATTGCAGGTTTGATTACGGTACGATCATGGTACGAAAATTAAAGTATCACGAACAAAAGCTGCTGAAGAAGGTCGATTTCATCTCCTGGGAGGTGGACAACAATTTACACGAAGTGAAAATTCTAAAGCGTTACCGGATACAAAGGAGGGAGGACTATACAAAGTGAGGATATAATTGTTTATCGGCGGTTTCGAAGTACGTACGTTTAAAAGAAATTATTCGTGAGTTGCGATCGATTTACAGGTACAATAAATTGTCGCGAGAAATTCGCGAATTGGGACAGAAGATCAAGGAAGTCGACGCGGACCACCCGTTTCGAACAGAGCAGAGCGCCTTGTTGTTGGAGAAATTGTACACGATGGGGCTGATAGCGACGAAATGGGATTTGTCGTTGACGCAAAAGGTGAGCGCGAGTTCCTTTTGTAGGAGACGATTGCCCGTGGTAATGGTGAGAAACAAAATGAGCCAGAACTTGAAAATGGCAACGCAACTGATAGAACAGGGCCACGTCAGAGTCGGCGCGGAAGTCGTAAAAGACCCGGCGTTCTTGGTCACCAGGTAGAGACAAGGAGATCTTAAAAAAAATCGGAGATAGAAAATTGTTGGAAAGAACTCGCGAACAATGTGTGTTTTTTTTTTTCTAGAAACCTGGAAGACTTTGTTACCTGGGTCGACGCCTCGGCCATTAGAAAACACGTATTGGAATACAACGACGCCGTGAGTGAGAAAATAGTATACGTAGTACTGATCTTCGTATTCATCGTCCGTTTCTCTATCTTTCGATTCTTTTTTCGTTACAGAGAGACGATTTCGACGCAACGTAAACGTTTCGACGACCGGACATCAATATATATATTTCATAAGCGACGACCACCGAATAAATATATTTTTCTACTCTTTCTCTCGCTTCTCACGAACTCCTCGGGGTATAATAATATTGCGTACGACGTTCGCGCGGTCGCTACAAAAGTACGGTGTAAAACAGTTTGACAACGGGATTTGTAGACTTTTAAATATACTCACCAGAGGTCCAACAGTGATTTACCGATTTCGATTATCCTTTTGCGCCGGCTCAGAATTCTGTTTCGAATCTCTGTCGGGGACGAATCTTCCGACCGAGTAGCAACGTCGCTCGTAGAAGGTAAAAGGCTCGTTGTCGCGGGACCCCGCCGTACGGTCTTTTCGAGGTAATTCCGACGTATCCTGAAAATTTTGTCGTCTCTCCGTACTTTGACGGTTGCGCCGAGAGGCTCGTCGGAGACGATTCTCGGGCGACGGTTCGCGGTCGTCTCCCCGTCGTCTGTCGAACGATCGACTCTCTTCTTCTCCTCGTCTTCGTTTTTACGATCGCAAAGAACAAGAGCCGTCTCGACACTTTCGTCGACGGTACTCTTACGCGTAACAACGGAAGTCGTTAAATTCGCGTTCGTTCCGACGACTGGTGGTGGTTCGTCGACGTCCGTTCGCCAAATTCGTACGGTCGCTTCGGTCTTTGTATTCGCATTCTCTTCCTTCCGGCACGGTTCGAGAGAAGCCGATCCGACGCTGGACGAAGATCGCAAAACAGATTTGCAAGAAGAACAAAAACTGGAAAAATTAGAACTTTCGACTTCCGTCGCGACAGAAGCGTTCTCCATTTTGAATTCGAAACCCCGCCGCTCCGTATAAACGTTCCGTAAAAACTGTAAACCGTAAAACCGGTGTGCAACGGGAAGAGTCGTGTTTCGGTAAAGATTTATTAAAAATCGTACAACGACGTACAAATCATCGAGTTCCAAACTTATTACACGATACGATACGTTTCCGTTTGAATCGAGATCAGGCTTCCTGTATATTTCGTTCGGTATATCATTCGAACGATCGTCGCGGAGATCGGCAACGAACGACGTACGCGTTTCATATAAAATAATACGTAAAAGCTCGAACGAAAAAACGCTGCGTCGTAGAATCTGATCTCTGACACGGACTTCTTTCAGGACGATTTCCTTGAATCGCGTTACCTTAATCGACGTCGACCGAGCGAACGATTCGCGGGAACGTTCGTACGACGCCTCGTCGTCGTCGTATTACGATCAGACACGCGCGCGGAACCCAAGATCACGCGTTTATCGGAGAACCACTCGTTCGCGCGTGTATACCTACACGAATAATTAGTATTCAATACGATACGTTACACGTTAATAGTTTTACGATAAAATCGGCAGTCATCGCTGGTCTCTTTGACGCTTATCCGCGTTACTATATCCATGTTACATCGCAAAGAGATCGATATAAAAAGTATATACCAGGTTTATATCCAACAGTTTGCTCGCTCCCCTATACCCAAAACCTACCGCCGCCGCCGCCGCACCTCGATAAGGACGTTGAAACTGCACGGATTATTTCGTCACGCGCGTATTATTATTATTATCATCATCATCGTCTTTTAGCGTTGTAACTGGAATAGAACGGGTATCGGCGTCGACTCAGGTCCCCAAGTATCCTCTCCCTTCTTTCCGACTATTTACAAAATTTCTCCACGAAATTCCTTCAAAAGTACCGCGAACGTCGTAATTGCGATCCACGCGAAATACATTCCGTTCCGACGAGTTCGTATTGCTGCATACCGCCATTGTTTAAAACTTTGTGCGCGAGTGAAACGTATAGTCTGTACGAACAGAGTGCATCGTGATGCTGTGCTCTTTCTAACGAACATTTGAACTGACCGCAGGAATTGAAGCTCGGCAAAGTGTCGCGTTCATTAATTTTTCCTTCTCGCCGCGCGAATAACACGTAACGAACTTTTCTTCGATCCAACGTCGGGATTCCTCCGCGTCAGTTACACACGTTTCTTTACACCATCCGAGTTGTACTCTGTCGCCACCTTTCCTCGTCGATCCCTTCGTCGCTCACGCTTTCACGGCCTTACGATCGTTTTTACACACACACACACTTTTAAGCGTGTCCTACTCTATCGATTATTATTTTTAACGATACGTTTGATTCTACTTGCCTGGTACTCGCGCGTTTCTTCGATTAATTTATCACAATTCACAGTTTGTTCGATAATCAAAAGAGGAGAACGTAAAATTTACATACGTTACAGAGTCACCTCTCGATCGTTACAATAGACAATGATAAAACTAAATGGGTACGAGACACGGGGAATGGCGTGCTAATAATATACAGCAATAATCTAACAAAACTACTAACGTCTCCCGGTCGACGAAAACGCTGTCTAAAACACTCGTTGATTTGAGAAAAGTAATTCCTTCGACCGAATCTTTATATACACTTCGGAGTAGTTACATACCTGTCCTGAACGGTCGTTTCTCTCGAAACGAACGCTCTATTTTGATGAAAAAACGAAACAAGGATTGTTACAATTATTTACAGACTTCGTCGGTGATCCGATCTCTGAACAAAGCGTTCACGTCGATTCACGTCGGATCAGCAACGGACAGCGATCGTATTCGTATCGTTTCGGGAATATTCTCGAATATATACGCTACGTCTCTGAAACGAGCGACCGGCCCGTTCTAACGGAACAAGTAAATTAAGAGGTAACCGCTTTCAATTATGATTCGAGTTATACGTTCTCTTCTTATTGACCCTTCGACGAATAGTATTTATGTACACTCAAAGTTTTAACGAGACGGAGCGCGTCGCTCGACTCGAAACTGAATTTCACAAACGTCGAAAGGTCGATCTGTCCCCGTCTTTATGCATGCGCGCTCGAACACTTTTGGCAAACAGTTCCACGCGTAAAGAAGACTCGCGTGATCTCGGATTCGTCGTTGATTCCCGTGTGGAAAGTTCCGCCCGTATCGATTCTCCCTCCCCGCGAGAGAAAGACGGCCGTGTCAGAGTTTAGAGATTTTTACGAGCACCAGATCTCTTGTCCCGCGTGAAAAGAGTACGAAACGCGCTGCTGTTCGTTCGAACGGGCTAATAGAAAAGTTTGTTCGATTACCGATGTTCAACGTAAATCGTTAGTTAATCGTGTCTCTCGTCACCGCGACGATCGCTCGATCGCTCGAGCGTATTTAACTCGAACGCGATACGAACGTTGTCTCGGGAAAATTGCCACGCACATTTCGCCAGGACATTGTCCGTATCGTGTTCCTCGTCGTGGTGAACGACGTCTTATCAGAAGTCACGTTCCCTGTGCGTTTATGTAATCACTTTTTACGTAATAATTGCAACTCGTAACGTCGTCGAATGTAACGGCGTAAAGATGCATTAGAACATGATCGATCGTGTTTTCCTTGTTCAAATCGCATACACGGTACAAAATAATTCCATTTTCCGTCGTTTTTGCTCCCCGCTCGTCCGTTCAAAGTATTTACGCCGCATGACAAAACGGACGATTACCGATACGACAAGAAATGACGAATTACGTAATCACGGTAGGCGCGTCGCGACCAGTGAATTCGCGTAATTTGCTTACTTCCAAGGCGATACCGACCAACGGCTTGAGAATCTCTTGAGCGTCTTTGTTCAAAACGGCCGGATCGTCCTCGTAGCTGTCGACGTACAGACGAACGGTGGCCCCGGAACTTCCCGTACCGGACAGCCGGTAAATGATGCGAGAACCGTCTTGAAACAGAATCCTCAGTCCCTGTCGAAACACACACGAAATTACCGCGCGTAAAAAATTTAATCGCGATCGGTCTCGTCGCGACCGACGATCGTGTAACCAGCGCGATACGATACCTGTTTACTCGCTTTACTTCCGTCGACGGGATCCACGTAAGAGTAATTGTCGCCCAATTTCACGACGTACGCCTTCCCCTCGGACGTAAGTCTCGAGCCGAGAAACTCGGGCTTCTGTATCTCCGATTCGAGATGCTGTATCATTTTGTTCGCTGCTTCTGCGTCGCAGTCCTCGTAATCGTATCTAACGCGTGACGCGTTTACGAAATCGGAACGAAACGATAAAACGAAATACGTGCAAATGAGAGCGGCGCGTGCCGGGACGACCAGTGTAACGGGACGCGAGCGAAAAGTGTGCGGTATATATACCTCGTAAAGAAGTTTCGTCCGTACGTTTGCCAGTGATTCAGTAGTATCTCTTCTACAGATTTGCCGAGACTCGCGATCACGGTGAGCCACGCGAGGCACGCCCATATCCCGTCCTTTTCGCGGATGTGATCGGAACCGGTGCCGAAACTCTCCTCGCCGCAGAGCGACAGTTGGCCGGCGTCCATCAGGTTACCTGACGACAGACAGACAGACGACGACGACGACGACGATTAAACGGTACGTTCCGAGTGCCGAGTACACCTGGATCCGGAGTCCATAAAAGCCGAGGACAAACGTACCGAAATATTTCCAGCCCGTGGGCACCTCGTAAAGTTTGACACCGTTCTTGGCCGCGACTCTGTCTACGGCGGCGCCCGTCGGCATAGACCTGGCGTATCCTTTGACACCGGTCTTTTTGAAGTACGGTATCGAGGTCAGATTGGCGGCCAGCACGGCCAGGGAATCGGAAGGAGTAACGAAGAAAGCCTTCTTGCCCAATATCTGCGAGAAAAGTGCAGTGCAGTACAATGTCGTGTGAACACGGCATTACGCGTACCGTCGTCGTCCCGTACACTACCGACTCGGAAAGAAGAATCTCTTTTCTCGTTTACCATATTCCTGTCTCCGTCTCCGTCGAAAGCGGCACCGAAATCGTAAGGACCCGTCCTCATCGCGTTCACCAAGTCTTTGGCGTACGTCAGATTCGGATCGGGGTGCAGTCCACCGAAATCTTCCAACGGAGTCGCGTTGACGATACTCGTCGCGTCGACGTCCAGTTCGTCGCTAAATATTTTTCTTATGTACGGCCCGGTAACTAGAAATGAAATCGCGTTATACGTTAAAGCGGACGACGCGCGAAAGCCGACGACGACGACGACGGCGGCTTACCTCCGTTCATTCCGTTGATCAGAACTTTGAAAGGCGGACGGTCGTCGCTTCCTTGCAACAACGTTTTAATACTAGAAAAGTCAAAGATGCTCTTCATGTGTTCCAAGTAATCGTTGACAGAGTCTATTATCTCTACTGTAAACGGGTTCCCGTCCACCTGAATCGTGGTACTCTGCAACTGGTCTATGTCCACGTTCACGTCCGGAGCGATCTTGTAATTCTTGAGCTGTTTGGTGATCTCGTAAATCGTATTGGTCACGTGATCCGGGGCAGGACCGCCGTTCTCGCAGTTGAACTTGATCCCAAAGTCGGCGTCGGGCCCACCAGGATTGTGGGACGCCGTCAGAACGATGCCTCCCTGCGTCTTGTACTTTCTTATTATCGTGGACACCGCGGGCGTCGAAAGTATCCCGTTTTGGCCGATTATCAGCTTCCTCACCTGTATCAAGCAAACACTCGCGTCTCATCGCCGTCGTCGACCAAAGACCGGGGGGATACACGAATAAGAACGAGGATACTTTACCCCATTGGCCGCGGCGATTCTGATTATCTTCCCGACCGCCTCTCTCCCGTAATATCTTCCGTCGCCTCCGACGACGAGAGTGCAGCCGATCAATCGATCTCCGAGGGCTTGTAAAGTCGCCTGAACAAAGTTCTCGGTGTAATGTTCTTGTGCGAAGACCTTGACCGCCTTTCGGAGCCCGGACGTACCCGGCTTTTGACCGTCGTACACCCGAGTCTCAACGATTTTGCTCGTCGCCGTGCTCGACATGTTTTTGGAAACGTTGTAACCGACGCGACAACACGGCTGAAACAAAATATGCCCGTTCGCGTATCTCGGTCGAGTATGTAACAGCAACAAAAATTCACGTTTCACGAACAGCTCGCCGCGGTAGCACGTTCTCGGCGCCTGGTAGCAGACTGAACGACTGAACTTTGGCTACCAATGACACACAAGGGCACCACGAGTCAGTCACCATCTTGATACGTACTACGATACGCGATGGGCACCCGCGCATTACGAGCGACTAAATACCAATATTA
>SMSR01009428.1:0-14533 GCA_019453355.1 Ceratina japonica | reverse complement strand
CGCTCGCCGAGAGAAACCGGGATAAAAATAATTCCCTAAGGTCCGCTGCGAGAACACGAGAAGAATTGTTCAGGCGAACGAGCAGCTTCTTATTCGTGCCGCTGAACTCTACCCGTTGATTTTCACGCCATTCTCTTTAATTGTATCGCGCTGTACAACCTTACGCCCCGAAAAGAAACGGAATTACTCGAATGAATTTCGTGCATCGCGATGCACGCGAAATTTAAAATAAATATCGGAATTAAAATACGTCGTTATAATAATCCGAGAAATTTTACTAAAAATGATAATTGTAGTTCTTTGATAAGTGTGATAGACGATGAGGTGAGGAACGTTAGAATTCATCTAATAAACCTGTCTAAGCGCGAAAGGACCATTCGGCCGCGTTAGTGGACACTCGCAGAAGGAAATGAAATCACACACGCAGTATTTTAGCGCGCGCACTTCGCCGGAATATAAAATAAAGAGAAGGAAGAGGGAAGCGGGCGTGGGTGGTGGGAAAAGTCGAGTTGAGTTATAAAACGCTATCTACTCTGGAAGGAGGAAAGTTTTAAACTCAACAATTCGTTTAAAGTTTATTGGTCTGGAATACTGGCTCGAGGCTTAAACAACTCGTGCACGGCAGTCACGTATAGTTATTCAGCAACGCGCAACTGGGCGACCGTAAAATATTTATTACATGGCTGTTACATTATACTTTACATTACACTCGATTATTTGGAAAACATCATTTGCATTGTTTGACGAAAAATGTTAAACGAATTTCAGTAAAGAAATTTAAACGTAAATTGATCGGTTATTGGATTGTTCGGAATGTTTGTGCCGATATTTATAGAAAATTTAAATGATTCCGGCGAATGTAAATTTTAATATGCGTTTATCAATTTATTGAATTATATGTGAGCTATTTTGTCTTTCTTCATCTCTCGTGCAACTTGCAGAGTGTATCCCTAAAAATAGTACAAAATAGACGTTCGTGCCATTCAATTATGACTTCTTCTAAATCGTGTTTTAAAACAAATAAACATATCATTTATTGTACTCGTGTCAGTCCTACTTTAATTAATCTACTAAAAATCGGCGCGAACAACTCAATAGAACAAAAGCGACGATTTGTTTGCTTCATGAAATTCGAGGCGGGCAATAAGAAAAATAGATGGAAATTGTTTATTACACTTCTTTCTGCTGGCCTTAATGTATGCACGTTTAACTGTAGGCGGGATGGAAATTAAAGGTTGAGCAGCGGCCTGCGAGAGGAGCGGCTTTGTACTGCGTTCACAGCTTTCCGCAGGGATTAATTGCACGGTTATTTGTAACGAGAATTAAACCTGCTCGCGCGAAGAATTCATTTTGATGGTAATATGATTAAGCGGAGGTAATATTTATTCAAATAGAAAAGGATTCCCGATTTTGTTGCGGGATTAAACTGGGCCCCCGTCGTCCGCTTGGAATTTTAATTCCAATATCGCGGTTCAAGTACACAGAAATAAAACCTGACAATTCTCATTTCTTCACGGTTTTTCTGATAAACGAAATTTCGCAACAACAATTATTTTTAAGAGTCCATTTCCTGTCGAATCATGAAACAAATATTGTTCTGTTACTATTTCTATTTCAAATACTTAAAAATCGAAACATTCACAGAATACTTAAAAAGATCGCCAGTGAAAAAATAGCGTTCTAATTTAGAATATAAAACTATTCTATTTAGAGTACAAAACTATTCTATTTAGAATATAAAACAATATCGTAAACAAGTTTATCGACTCAGTGGTATTCTTAGCCCGCTTTATAAATCCGGCTAATTCGTGTACCGCAGACCCGATCCGCGGGCATCCAGTCAGCCGCGACTCAATCCTTCATTATCCCGGCTGGGTATCGATTCTGTCAAGGCAATTGATCAGGCAACGTGCTATGTACACGTATATAAGCGAGGAAGCGGCGAAAAATAAGAGTACCGGGGCTGTGATCCAGTTGGGCCGATGAAAGGAGCGCGAGAAAAAGGGTCTGGGGAATGAAAAGCGGGGCGCGATCGGATCGGGCCAGGGAAGGAGACCCGAACTCGAACGGAAAGGCTTGTCTTTATCTCAGCCCTCTCCCCCGGCACGGCTACGTAACGCGGAAGCGAATCGAACCAGCAGCAGCAAGCAGCAGCAGCAGCAACGGCGGCAGAGCGCAGCGAACAGAGTTCCGTTCTCGTTTTCTTCCTTCTCGTTTCGGCTTTTGTGTCCGGCCGACCGGGCTCGCCTCGTGTGCTCCAGTTAATTAGACCTGTTCCCACCCACGCGATGCCACCCTCGCAAGAGCGCGAGCTCTCCTCCCACCCCGGCGTCCCTTTCTTTCTTTTCCGCCTGCCCACACGACGGGGAACAATGGTATCAGGGATAGCGAAGCATTGTTCCCCGGGGGTGATTCCCAGGAAGTTCGTCGGACGCGGATCGGCCGCGGATCTGTTTCGAGGAAGCGGAACGCGCGAACGGCGATGTCTAATGAAATTGTTAACTGATCAACGGGAACTGCGCTGGGATTGACACAATTCGGATACCGCCGCGGGGGATCGACGTAACGCCGCGCCGCCCGTACAAGATACCCTTTCATCTCAGTAATTGGGACAAAGACGTTAGAAAGAAAATTACAATCGATTGTAATTGAATCGTGCGATTATTGTATTGAAACGTCGATATGAATTTAGAAGTATAGTCGTTCGGTGAGGAGCTCGACCACGTCCGAGTTGTTTTAATTAACATTTAAATTCGCGGAACGCGGTGACTTTTTTTGACAGACTCGCTGACACACGGGTCCCGTATTGTTATCGACGCAACGCGCGCAAACGATCGGGGTAATCCAATTTAATCAGATTCCGAAATAATTAAGACAAATAATTACGCCAATTAAACTGCGTTATCAGCGATGGCGGCCATTACGTAGCTTTTAACGAGCCCCCGCGTACCCCGGCCTCATAATCGGAGTATTCATTATCAAATGAATTGCGTAATTCATTTCGGTATTTAATCTAATTTCGTCCCGACGTCGTTTAACCGGATCGATATATATATATACGTTATAAAATATCTTAATAGCTCGTCTCCTCCGTTCGCCGCTTGAGAATCGGGCTGGAATTTGATAGAGAACGAATAAAAGTTCGCGGCAGATAAATAGAGGCGGTCGCTGTATTAAGTTCTAACGGCGCTTGCCAAAATCTCGATACGGCTTCTAGCTTCGTGTGTAGGACAATAGTTCCGCGGCGCGGGGCTCGGCACATCCGGTATTGTTCCCCTCGATCGCATCCTCCAAATTGGAAGTTCCGTCGGTGAAAATCCAATAAATGGGCACCGACGCGATCGGTAGCTCGCAAACGGCAACTTCCGAGGTAAAAGAATGGAGTCGGGGGCCACGGGAATGAAATTGCACGTAAAATTTTTAATGATATCGATCGGCATCGCGCATCAAAGCCGGCGGCTGGTATATCCGGGACGGTGTTCGAAGAATTCTGTGACGGACGATTGTTCTACTTCTTACACGGACTGTTCTTTCTATTGATAGACTGAAGACGATAGGAAGTTGATACGAAATTCAAGTGATTATTAAAACGGGTCAGAAGACTTTGTTAACTTATTTTAATGGCCAATGAGAAAGGAGGAAGAGATCGAAGATGAAAATAGCTGATTTCGAGCGATTTTTTTGTTTGATAATAGAGAATGTCAGGTAACCTCTTTAGCGAAAAATTTTCTCCTCCTTGCCTGATTCAGGGCGATTTTTATAGAACGTCTGCTAATTAGGAAACCGCTTAATTAGCGGTTCGAGTTTATCGTTGAAATATCGGCGCTTCATTCTGAGAGACAAATCCCGATCCCCGAGGTCCGGCGGTTCCCGGTTAGCAAAAGGGCATCGAGGCGTCCCGGACTTCCGAAAATGGCAGGCTTACATTTATGGAAAAGCGATGGCACGCGAGGCGCCGCCGGGGAGAGATCGCTAATGCCGGGAAAACGCGGAACAACCGTGCCAGCCGTGAAGGGTGGGAGGGAAAAGGGTGGCGGAGGCAACGCGAATTTCAAGCGGACGAGAAAAAGGGAGAGGGTGCAATCGCGCGGCAAATTAATATCTTTTCTCGCTGAAATTGCTCTGGCGGAATAACGAAATTGTAATTTCTGCACGTGAAATTCGAGCGTAAATAACGATAAGAATGAAATCGGGAGCGTCGGAGGATTATAGTAATTTGTTACCTGTCGTTCCTTCGTTGTTGTTTTTTTTTTTTTAATATAATCGGGATCGAGACAGCCGGATATTGCGCCCTTTATTTTTCGCGACACGTTTATCGCGCGCAATCATACAAGAAGCGTTTAACGCGTTAAGGCTCGCTGATAAGTTCCTACAACGCCGATTAATAATGTCCGACGTAACGACGCTCGCACGATATTATTTGCGTATTTTATATAAACTCTCGCGCGAGCTCTATAACAACGAGAACAAGACTGATCTCTCATGTATATGATTTTAATAATGAAATATAGCAGGCACTCGATTTCGTCCGACGGGAATCAAATATGCAAATCGACATCGTTTGCTACTCGCGTCGATTTTTATCCCGACGAGGAAAGGAACGAGGGAACGGTTCTCCTTAATCAGAGAGACCTCGTTTCGCTTGCCCGTTATGAAGACTTTAATTGTAAATTTCTCCGAAGGAGAGCTCCCCCGTTAATTATCAATCGACAACAATGCTCGCATCCGGATCTTTCCCCATCGCTTTCCATCCAGCCGGCCCGGGAAACGAGCAGCCCCTCGACGATAATTCTCGTTGCGGAAACAAAGTGCAGAAGCAGCAGGGTAAAATAGTTTGAGGCGAGCAGCGGAGCTCGTAACGATTCTCGAACGCCGGAGATCCTTTACTTCGCCGGCGTACTATTTGGCCAAGAATTTTTGCAGAGGCTGCTGCTGCTGGCTGGCTGGCTCTCAGTCGGTTCTGTTCCTAAAGTACGGAGAAGAGATAGGAGATAAGGACGATATCGCGGGGGCAACGAAACACCTGGTAAACGTTACGGGCCATTTACCTTTTACTGGCCGTTCGGTCCGTTACACTGGATCCGGATGGATCCCGTGTTCCCGCGGACGACGGAACCCGAACGCAAATCCTACGTTACCGGGATAACATAGTGGTAATTACGTTATGATTACCTCCGTCCTAATTGCACACTAACTGGCCGTCGACGGCGATCGCCCGTTCGCTAATTTTAAACGCCGTTTAATTATCTAGCCGATGAAAAACCGCGCGACCGCTGTATGCATTCGCCGCGTATTCTCCCGGAACTATCTCGCTGATGAAAACCCTCCGTTATGTTCTATCACGCCGAAAATCAAACGAGAATAAAAATTAAGAAATGTCTTAACCGAATTTCGTTAGAGGAGATTCAGTCCCGTAATTTTTTTTGCTCTCATTTTAATGAAGAAATATAAAAACGATTCTATTGGTAGTTTTTTATACTGAAAATTGATGAGGTTTGAAGAACGTGTTGCAAGTTGATGTCTTATGTGTAAGAAATGAGTATAAAATATGATTATTCAGTAAGGCATCAGTTTGAAAAAACCGCGACGTCGATCCGCCTCGGGAAACAATTTTTCATTATTAGAAGATTCCATACAATTCCGATATTTTTGTTCCGGCCCATTGGCCGTCCATACATTCGACAACTGAGCCTGGGAACTAACGACCGAGGTATTCGATCCCGCCATTATTCTCTGTTTCTTGCTATCATTCACCACCTTCGTGGACCCCGACGTTCCATTCGAGCGAATTCATCGTATACACGCACAATTTAACCGAGGCTCTTTCTCTTTCCATACACTCCGTCGCAAATACGAAATCCATAAAATTTCCAAATACAATTGAAACATCTTAATTCCTTTAATTTCAATACGTATAAAAATTTACATATGAAATTAAATGGTCTTCTCCCTTCATTAAATATACACAAATGTTGTTATATTAAAACATTTATTTATTTTATAATGATCTTGCCTACTTGGTTTCAATGCTTGATTATTTTATTTGTTGTAACAAATGGAAACTTTTGAACGTAATTGTAGCACCCAGTTATCCCGGATGCGTGTTGCGTGCGTAGCCTCACGCCGTGCGGAATAAGCCCGAGCCGGAGCTTATTATGCGTCCCTGGTCAATAATAATCCCCTTGTCAAACGCAGCCACCGTTGTTCTAGTATTCAATCGTCGGACAATAGCTGCTCGGTCGCTTCTATACAATGGCTACTGAATCGTAACCCCCCGGCGGGGAATATCTCGTCCGTTCGTATAACTTGTTGAAACGAGGCTAAGATAGCCGCGCCTGTTGCTTTGTTCCCGGCGCGGCGGCGACGCGACGTCGTCAACAATTTTTCGAGCACGCATATACGTAACGTGTTCCCAGAGCCACGAGTGGCAAGTGGCAAGAGGCCAGTGTGGAGGAACCTTGAAGTGCGGAGGGAAGTGCCGCTTTGAACTCTTCAACCCGGCTTCCACGCGCTCCACCGATTAGTCTCTGCCAACCCTTTGACTTGATGCTCGAAGTGATTCTAATGAGTCTTCTATCATACAAGTTATTTTTCAATTGTGATTTAGCAAATGTAATCCTTTCAAATAATTTGCAAAATAATTAATTGTATAAAATGTGCATCAATGAACTGATTCATTGCGATCGTATTACGATCTGAAATATTTTTTTATTCATTGAAGTAAAGGATAATTAAATCTCTTGTTTCAAATCAGTCTCCTATCATTCAAGTTTATCACCTTATTTTTTAATTGCGATTTAGTAAACATAATTCTTTCAAATAATTTGCAAAAGTTATACTTGAATCAAATGTGTATTAATGAACTGATTTATTGCAATCGTATTACGATTTCCAGAAATATTTTTGTATTCATTGAAATAAAGGATAATTAAATCTCTTGTTTCAAATCAGTCTCCTATCGTTCAAGTTTATTATCTTATTTTTTAATTACGATATGGCAAACATAATTCTTTCAAATAATTTGCAAAGATAATTGTATAAAATCTATCAATCGTATTACGATCTGAAATATTTTGTATTCACTGAAGTAAAAGACAATTAAATCTCCTCTGTCAAACACAACTTTGTAATATCAAATGACGCCAGGAATAGAACCGCCTGAGCTTCCTACTAAATTATAATAATCCAGCTGAAACAAGGGCAGCAGGAAATTTTCATGTAAAAATAAGTGCAACGTTTCCTGTACCGGCAGCTTGTAATGAACTCGTTAATTCCATTGGGCGCTAAAATCCGGCGCGTTCTAATAACTGCGACTACAGGATTTTTATGATAATCAGATTAATTTCACGTTCGAGGAATTTGCCGCGAAAGAAAAAAAGAAGTAAAAGAGCTTGGCCGTGAATATTAGAATATGTCGCGCGCGTAATGAAGCGTATAACTAAATTCTGGACCGAACCCGGGACGTCTCCTCTCTTCTTTTTCAGCATTTCCGGAGTATTCGCGAAATATTTCTCCCGGCTACGCGATCATTACATTTTATCAACCGGTGAAACTGAGATTTTTCGCTCGAATTTCACCTCTCCCAGACGGAGTAAGCGTTTCAGCGCGGAATGTAATACAGTCCTCGCTCATGACAGCAATAGCCGAGCGCTTCTATTTCAAATGTACTTACTTTTACGAAACGTAGTTTGAACAAGTTTTATTTATAGATTATCTAAGTCAGATTTCGTGCGGCGGAAGTAAACTATTCGTCTAAGGAAAAATCTTAAGAGAACAGAAAGCAGATGGCTGGCGCACGCACCGGCGGACGTTATCAAGAAAGGCTTTTAATACGCGCGCCTGTTTATTCGAAAATAACACCGAAACGTTTCCCCTTTTTACTCGAAATCGCGTAATTATGAAAAACCACGTCACCATTTAATAAATCACGGTGTTCTGCCTTTGCCGCCGACGAAACGACTCTTGAACATTAAATTATCTCTGTTAATGAGAAATACTTTCGCGTTTCAACGCGATTTAATTCACTGTCCACAGGAGAAAATGTAAAGCGATTTAAAACAGCGGCACAAAGGCCGGGCGACAAATTGTTTAAACAATTAATTATCCCGTTTCGATGGCCGGCTAATAATAGCCAACGAGGGCCGGGCGTAAATTGAAAGAGAAAAACAAATTGATACCAGCTACGCGTCGCGATTACACGTGCCGAGGCGGGGAGGAGAGGTGGGGAGCAGCAGCACACTTTTAATCGTGAAAATTTGCTCGACCCCACTTTGCAATTAAATCCAGATTCATTTCGGTTGTGTGCGCATCCACGGAGACAGGCGCCACGCCGATTTATAAACGAATTAATCGATGACACCCGAGCGACAACGAATTTAAACGCCGCGTGCCGATTTTATTTCTACCGCCCCCCGTCGCCCCCCTTCCTTGATAAAACGCTCAATCGATTTTGGCAAACGGAATTTGTTAAATTTTGCGAACGACTTGTTACGCCGTTACTCCCAATGGACTGGGCCAACGTGTTAAATCAACCTATTACCTGCACGTCCGATTTACCTGTAACGAAACGCAGCTATAGTTACTCGAAAACTGAGACCCTGCCTTCGTACGAGGAAATATTTTATAATAAACGTTCTAGTGTTATTGTTTAAGATGAAAGTGAAATTGAAATGGGGAAATTCTCGTTAAAAAAAAATTGTTGGGGTTTCTGGAGCGAAGGTAACCAGAAGAAACCTAATTAATGTAATTGGAAACGAGTTCTTTTTATAGTTGTTATACGCCTGTACTTCCATTATATTACGAATCTTAAAATTGCTCTGCTCATTGCCCCGACAAAGAGTGCGCACTCATTCTGGGAATAGTTTTCTCACGGATTAATGTATGACCACTGTAATATGTTATTAACGTAACGAAACGGCTGCACTCCTGAGGCGTAGGTCCATTTACTCGTTTTAATTGTTCTAACCCGTTCCTTCATTATCATCTTATTAACCGCAACGCGTTGGGTTCTTCAACGAATGGTAATCAAGTAGCTGCGCCGGTTCGAGTTCACAAGTAATTAAAATATTTTAATTCTGAGATAATAAAACACACGTGTGGAAACGGGAAATGTGCAGGATGCGCAATTATAGAATTTAAAAGATGAGACAGCAAGGACTGGGAACAATTTAGAGAATTCTTACCAACCGGTCGCCGCGGCTAAATTATTTTCACATCAATTAAAACGCTCTCTCGAAAGTCTAGAGTTAAATTTCATTTAAATGCTACAGAAACTCTTGCAGCTCGCGTCGGACTTTAAATTTAAATTTCGAAATCAACTTTTAGACGAAGTCTACGCAACTGGATTTTGTCGAATGGCCATTTATACGTGTGTAACTTCGTTTCCAAACGTCATTTATTATTCAGTCACCAATATAAGTTGTTATTTATTCATACGAGAACAGTTTAAGAAATTAGTATGAAGATTTACATATACACTACAATATTAATTTTTAGTAAATACATTAAATAATTATCAATTGTATTTCGTGTTTGTATTTGATAGTCGCGACAAATAAATTTGAGTTCTAGTAGAAGATAGATAAAAAAGGTAATGGGAATAGGAAGAGAGACTGGCAAAGGAACGGAATCTCTTATTTAGTGAAGTGTAAAAGTCCAATGAACCCTGTAATTAGAGCTGGGNGTAAATACATTAAATAATTATCAATTGTATTTCGTGTCTGTATTTGATACTCGCGACAAATAAATTTGAGTTCTAATAGAAAGTAGATAAAAAAGTAATAGGAATAGGAAGAGAGACTGGCAAAGGCACGGAATATCTTATTTAGTGAAGTGTAAAAGTCCAATGAACCCTGTAATTAGAACTGGAACTGAGTGGCTCGTGCCAAAAGTACACGATCAGCCTGTTCACGAAACGTATGCACGTATCGGACCGGATATCTCTTTGAAGCAGTTTCCGTTTGTCACGTCGCGCGGCCAAATTAGCTGGGGCCGCGTTCGATAACAAAATTCACGAATTGAATCGGTCGCGATGATAGCGCGACGCGGAAGTGCGAATCGAGCCAGATTTAAGCGGACAGCATTTCGACAAACTACGTATATAACATATACACTGCCTACGTACAATCATATACGTAGGCGTACAATCCTCATCATAAACTAATACACAAAATCGTTCACAGGTTCCTCATAAATCCATATTAAACTAATCAATAATAATATATCAGTTAAATAAAAAATAATAGTAATCATTCCTTAGAAATTTGTTAATATTGTTAAATATTTTGCTATACATATAATATTGTCTCTATATTCACAAAATTATCTAAAAAAAAAAGAATATTTGGTAATATATAGCATTTATAAATAATTATTATTGTTCTAAAAAATTGGGAATAATTTTTCATTTTTTAGTAAATTACTTTTAATCTTCTCAGATACGAGAATAAATTAATATTAAATTCGTTCTAATGAAATAAATAAAATCTAATTATTTGTATTAGAAATTCGATGTTGTTTAAAAGTGTTTTGACATATTGGTAGGTTCTTGGTTAACTGTGGAGTGATTTATGAATGGGAGTGTATCTACGTGTGCAGCGTAGGGTGAAAGCGTATAGAGCGAATATTGGGGTCGAATTTTGGGCGAACTCTGTTCGAGTAACGCGATCGGGACTGAAAATGGCTGGGAGCATTGTTTGCGTTCGAACGTGGCCAGAACAATGGGAATCCATTAAAAGCCGCAGCTTCGTTTACTTGCGAATTATGTCGCACGTTTGCGCGTCCGGGCGAACATCCGCGGTTCGACACGTTATAACGTTTATTAACGCCCTTTGGCACACGTTCACAGATATCGCTAAGCCTACGAATGCTATAGAGCTATTTTCAAGTAACACCGACTAATATGCACATAATTCCCTTTAGGATATGTACTAGACCTGAGAATTAATTAATTTATGATCTATTCTTAACTATATCTTAATGACATTAGTATAGTTCATAGTCAAAATGGTAGAAAACCTCGTGATAAATGAGATATTTATTCTCAATGTTTGACAATCCTTCACAGAAGTGACATTTTTAATTATAGCAGAATAACTCGGAGAACTAATACGTCATATGAAATATTCTTATATTAAAAAATCAATATTGCAAGAAGTGGCAAAATGTCAGAATTTACTTCGGTGTCCGATATTCAAGCCGAGCATTGTTAACCACCCCAAACCTGTCTTATTATACTTCAAGCATAGCGCAAGGTGAATGAAAAATTCATGAACCCCGACGACTTACAGTAGACAGATCATCCAAAATACAAGAGCCAAACTTTGCTTAATTGCTCCAGTAAATAATTCGATTATATCGATGCTGTACGCATATTCGATAAAAATGGACTGCATTAAAGTTTCCCAGATTCTAATCTTAACGCGTATCATTTTTGAAGTGACAAATTCGATGGAAAAGTTTATGTTCCCCGTCGGCTTACAATAGACAGATCATCAAAAATACAAGAGCCAAACTTTGCTCAATTGCTCCAGTAAATAATTCGATTATATGGATGTTGTGTGCTATTCGATAAAAATGGACATCATTAAAGTTTCCCAGATCTGCGGATTCCCAGATCCTAATCTTAACGCGTGTCTGTTTTGAAGTGCGGCCGGCTGTTCCGATGGTTCTATATATAAAACGCGACGAGTACGGTGGAGCAGAAGGCGTTCGCCGAAAATTCCGCCAAATATTTAATCGGCTCCGAATCATCCCCGCGAGCCGCTTACGGGGAAAGGCGTTAACTCGATTTCTTATCGCGCTCCAATAAATCCGGAAAATTAAGCGTATTCTCCTACCGCCTTCAGGCCCGCGTCGGGGGATTAAAATTTGCCGGACCGGACGTCTTGCTATTCCTGGCTCCTCTCCTCCTTCCGGAATTAAATAACCCGCGCGGCGAGTTTGAGAGGCGGCTCACGATCGCGACGCGATACGCCGAGAAACTCGAGCGATGCGGCTGTAATTGCGAGCGGACCGGGTTGAATAGTAAACGGCGTGAAAAGAAATTGGAAGATCGGTTTAGCTGCCGGTCCGCTATTACAATTTCGCATTACAACTTCAATTGTGCTCTAGATTTTATTTCAATCATTTATTCGGCGAGGCAAGTCAACCTTGCAGAAACAACGAAACAAACTTGAAATTTCAAATTGAACTATCAAAAACTAACATCTTTATTGATCATCTTCAATATTATTTTAATATCTTGTTTAGATACTTGTCTACCGATCCTGGAACAAAGAATAGCTTGAATAACATATTAATGTTCGTATTTTCTTCGAGCGCGGACGATGGTGGTTCGAAAAAAAATTTGCACCGCACATAGATAAGCGCGTGCTGTTATTCCCTATTTAAATGCAAATGAAATCCAACGCGGGCCGAGTGAAACGAGTAAATTAAAGTCAAAATCAATAGTAAATTTGCATAGTTTTCCGTAAACTGTCTGTTTAAGAATAAACGTCACTTTCTTGTGTCTAACAGTAAGTGAAATCCGAATGAACACCTGTGCCTTGTACGCCATTATCAAATTATCAGATTACGTACTATTATTACGTATAAAGTAATCAATTCAAACCTAACTTTCTAAGTTTTAGTGCACTTCTAACATTCTTGTAGATTTGATCTTTACAATCCATAAGATTGCATAATACATATGTATTATTTCTACGATAAGAATTTATCAATCAGACAAAAATCATTATCAATTTTAACACTAAATTGCCGGATTTCTTGTTGCCCAAATTTTATTTTGAAGAAACTTTATTCAAAGCAATTTTTACATATTAAAAAATGTATTTTAAAAACAGAATATATATGTAAAAATTGCTTTGAATAAAGTTTATTTAAAATAAAATTTGGGCAACAAGAAATTCGGCAATTTAGTTTAATTCTGTTTTTAAAATACATTTTTTATTTAAATATTCATTTATTATTATATTTATATATTTTTTTATTGCATTTAGAATAGACACTCTTCTATTCATTTCACATAATACTTGAACTTCGAGTCTTGAAAATTGACTCGCTCTTGCAATCTAGTATTAAAGATACCTGTAACTATGAATACATGAAGAAGTTACTTCCTTAGATTGGTTCACACGCCACTACTTGTCCGATGATACGAAAAATATAGTCTGGGAGACGGTGCGGGACCAGGCGCCAAGAAACACTTGCCCCCTCTTCTCTTCTCTTCTCTTCTCTTCTCTTTATCCCTCGGCGATGGGTCTCTTGGTGTCTAGCGCTTGGTAGGACAGTCATCCGTGTTCATCTCGACCGGAACGATCGGGTCGGGTTCGTGGCCGGAAGTGCTCGTTTTCCATCCGATTAGACCTCTGGCTTGACCGTTCGCCACGTCGAAAACTTTCCGCCGGCACGTGTCATTCCTACCTTCGAGGATTCATTGATAATTGCACGAACGGTGCTATGAGGAACTTCACCAGTGAAGACATTGATTCCCAGTGAGATTTCTCGTTAGTTACCTTGCCAGGTGATTCGTGGACTCCGGCAATTCTTTTACATTTCTTTTTATACAATTTCTGTCCTTGAATTTATTTCTATAATTAGGATTAATTGATATAAATTAAATTACTAACTTGGTAGGGAACAATTCGAGTCTTCTTAATTACATATTTATTTAATGCAGCGTAACGTCTATTAAATGTGATCATTTAAATGAAAATATGAAGTATGAGTTGAATTTGTTTAAAACAGAGAAAATGTTTTTAATACACTGTTTAAATATTAAGTTTAGCCGAGAGGGATTAAGTGATCGAATCATGTGCCACGTTTAATTATAAAGTTTTATAGGTGGTCGGCTCCAGCTGATGAATAATAAGCAATACGTTTAACTTGATTTGATTAATCTGATCGCTTATTAATGGCGTTCATCGATCGAGTATGAACTTTGTTAGAAATACGTGTGTCTCCTGCAAAAGTCATTTCTGAGGGCGGGGAATTTATTTTAGAAAATTGCCATTTAATTGCGGCAGCCTCGTTAAACTAAAATTATGTGCATTTAGTCCAAGCTGCGGACTGTGCTTCGTAATAATTCAGACGAATCGACAATCCAATCGAACGTACATGTATGGGCCGATTAATCAATCTCGCGTACAAGGAACAAGTCGTATCCAACCTGGACCTGGAGCGCATTAAGCGGCCAATCGATACCATAATCGAAATTAAATCGTCGCAATAACAATGCATTCGCGTAGATTGATCGTGCTCGTAAGTTACTCACTCGCCGGTATCACTCGTTCAACAAAATTATTGTCCTATTGATCAGAAAGATTAATGAACGCCCGACAAAACGGTACATTTGTAAATATAATGATCGCACTACCGCGCCCGGCAAAATACTATATTAAGTTTTACGACTTGATTCCCCATTATAATACTTCGTCGAAAAGGTTGCCGGCAATTTGTTCGTAAACAGATGTATTATTTATTATGCGTTCCATTATAATTATTTGAAATATTCAAGTTGGCCGTATTTCATGTA
>SMSR01009426.1:0-11156 GCA_019453355.1 Ceratina japonica | reverse complement strand
CCTCGGCGAAGTTACATGCGTTAATAAGTAAGCCAGATAATTTTGTCGTTATCGAAATACATGTATTTGGGACGTCGTTAATAATCTAAACAGGCCGTGCACTTTGACATCGGCCGAGACGTTTTGAAATTCGTCTAACGTCAAGTTTACAAATATACTGAAATAGATTTTATGTTTAGGCACACGGTGAACTGTCCTCATATTCATTTCTTTATGACTTGCGTTTCAAAAGCGCAAGTAGAAAGAGAGGAATTACGTTTAAAGTCCGAGTTTCGTTAATTAGCGATTTCCATAAAAATGGTCAGTGGACGGTTTGTCACTGTTCTATGCCAATATTTTCTACCTTGTTGCAAACACGTGGACGACGGCAGCGGAAGTCGATAGGTGTGAATAATTACTCTTCTTTTGTCAGCGAGGACAAGCACATAAATATTCAAGACGTAGTTACACATTTGTGTCAACCAGCATAATTGGATAATTATTCGAGTTTATTCGTTTATATGAAATACTCTATTTGAAAATTATCTTAACAAAGATATATGAAATCAATGATCAGACGTATTGACGAATAGATTTTTAAAATAGAAAAATGAGTCACCATAAAAATCTCGTATCTTTCCTATTGGCACGTTTGTACGTTCAAGATCTTTTTCTGCCGTTTATCTTCGTTTGAACAAGCTCGCGCACCCATGCTTCTCCTTTTGTACTTGCACCTCGGGCTGAATGCAACGCCTTAAGACAGCCAAGTAATAATTTCTGCAATTTTTTGATGATTCAAGATCCACTAATAGAAATCGACCTACGTCATGCTAACGCTACGTGCGATAAAATTGCAATGATCTACGAGCGCTTCCTATAAATTATAAATAATCTACTACCTGATATGCAGCTGCATAACTATTTGCAGTTTGTCTAAAAAACACGTGTATAAACAAAATAAAGAAACCGATACATAAAAATTATTTCGAGGAGAAGTTTTTGTAGTATAAATAGTGACCGAACGGGACAGGCGGACTAAAGAGTCTACAGGTATAACCGGAAATATGTCTCGTGTCACTATCGTTCTCGTTCTTCTTGCCGTTGTCGGCGTTTTCAGTAAGTAATTCAACGTGTGCTCGAGGGATTGACGGTCCCCATCTATTTCATATTCTTTGCGGAAGTCTTGTGTTCTTTATATTAGACTCTGAGTTCGTTTTGATACTTTGTAGTGAACAGCGTAAAGGCACAGGAGTGTGGTCCTAACGAATTCTACAGAGAGTGTTCAAGTGAATGTGAACCTACTTGTAAAAACCCTGATCCAATCTGCATCGAGGTTAGTAAGAACTAGCAGAAGTTCAAATATTAAGTATAAAAATATAGTAAAGTATTAAGAAATTAGAGAAATCCACTTTCACTTTGTCTCTCTTTTATTGTGCCTTTGACGTTATGCAATTTGTTCGTGTCGTACAGGAATGCGGCCCTGGTCGGTGCCAATGTGCGGACGACTTCGTCAGAAACAATAGAGGACTTTGTATTCCACGTTCCGATTGTCCAGCTCTTTGAATTCTAATCGTTTTCAAACTTCTGGAAAGTGAAAGGATGCTTATACCAAAATAAATAGACATAGGTGCATAGAGTAACTCGATTTGATTTACTTATTCCTTGGATCTTACTTTACCTATCTAAATCTTTGAAGACTTTTATATTCGTTCATGGGTGGTTCGTCTACACATTTTGACGATAAAAAACAGTTTATTTTTATTGATTTTTAATTGAACATCGAAAGACCGAAGTAATGAGCGAAAGCAGCCACAAACGAACTTAATTGTGTTCTTGCGAACGCTAACAATTTTCCGGCAGAATGCAGACCCCGTCGCCGTTCCTCAGGTATCCGCTCTCGCACTGACAGCTAATTTTACATCCCTGGAAAAACCAAGAAACGATAAGCATCTCGATACGAGTCGGAGTGTGGACAGACGTAAAAGAGGTCGTAAAAAGACCGATTTCCATATAAATGCGAACGTTGGTACTAACGGTGATGCAGTGGAGCGGACGTGGCTCGAAGCAAGTAGGTTCGCAGGGGATTCCACAGGTCTTGTATTTCTCGTTCAATCCGCACGGTAGCCGTGGCCGCCCGACCGAGCCTTCAACGATGACAAATTGTCAGATTATGCGCGCTTCCTGTTTCGTAGCGTTTCAAAAATAAGATAAACTTGTTTCTATCTCTATTCGTCTCGAAATTAGTTACTCACTGCAGAAAATAGCCGTGAGGGCGAGCAGAACAAAAATGAGTTTAGACATTCTCGGTTTTTTCTACGCACTTTGTCACTGACACTATTTACGATCCTCGACTGCACGACTTTATAAACGGACTCGTCAAGTGCCAGTGCATACCGAGATTTCTGCGCCTCGTACAGGTATCGTCTATGTGTTAACGAGCCACGGCGGACCACGAACGGGCTCCTCCGACCATTTGTTTTCTAAACGTTTTTGGAACTTAAACGGATTACTATAGATCGAGTCAAACGATATTTCTCCTTCAAGTAGTCGTTACTACTTTACCACGGTCGCGAACTTCTCGCTGTCGTTGCTGTCCTCGGTTAAACCGGTTTCGTTCCGACACGGACGAATTGAAAAATTCGTTTGGAAATCGACAATTACGGACATCGTCTACAAAGTAATCGCGTTTCGTCGAACCAATTGTACGATAAAAAACCGAAAATTCGTCGCGTCTACGGTCCGCGTCGTATCGATCCGTCAATCGCGGTAGATTGTCAAGGCCTTGCAATTAGCAGCGAGATTCGAACGGGTGAAAAGGGTCGAGGGCACTGATTCAATCGGGAAATTTCGTAGTCGCGAGCTCACTTTGTCAGCGCCGCGATCAATTCAACCCCCCGGGCTCCCTTCTATTCACGTTCGCTTTTACCTTAAATGCCGCTTCGCCCGGCCGAGACAACGCGCCACCGATTCAACGTTTCCTCTTTGTTACGTGCAGAAAAGAGTTTTCCTTTCTGCGATCGAGTATCCGATAGTAAAAATTTGCCGTCGAACATTGTCAACGATTCGCAGAAAACGTATAATTACGCAGTTGTTTTTTTATCAATAATAAGCTGGTTCAAGGTGGACCGAGCGACATATCGGAGATAGCGAGACGTCTAATTTCAGGTATTAGTCGTTCTATTTTACTCGTTGATTTCCTAAACGATTAACGAACCGAGAAAAGAGTAAACGTGAAACGATTCAACGAAATTTGTGTCTAATCGGTCGAGAAATTCACTGGGTCGCCATTTCTCAGAATGCTCGGCCGAGCTATTTAGCATTTTCATGCGGGACGCCGTGACTCCTCGTCAACGGCGACCAGCAGCCACCGACAGGAGGAAACTCGATTGGGAGTGCTCGAGTCACCCTCCTCGGGCAGCGTTTCCTTTCTTCCCTTGCTCTTCGCTCCACTTTTCACCCCACTGCGACGTCACGTCACAGGACGCAACGCGCTACTCCTTTGTGACGACGTCTCGCTCCCTCTCTGACACACTGACCCGCTATTAACTGCGCCACTCCATTTTCGAACAATGCTAAACATCGTCCCGTCGAGTTTCCCTGACGATTTTCCTGCTGACACGAGCCAAGCTTTTGTATCAGATCGATCCACTCGCTTCTCTAACGTTACGATTGAAAATGACGCGTCAGCCAGATTTATGGTAAAGATGTCGCGTGTTTTATCGAGCGTAAAGGCTATTGATAAATTGTTTGAGCGAAATACAAGTTTAAGCGGAATAATGACAGTACTAAATAGACGGTCTACAAACTCCAGACGATAAGATCGGGGGAACCTGCACAGTGACTCAGTTCCTTCGTTACCAGCATAGTTTCCCATCTTCATTAAAGTTATCTGCATCGTAATTCGCTGTATGCGCCTCGGGGCTATCTTCGAGGGCATCGCGCCTCAATGCCAGCCGAACTATTGAAACCGAAAGAACGAAACACGTAATTTCGAAGATAAACGGGAACTCGCGTGCGCGTTGCCACGGGAATGCACGCAAATACAGGAATTCCCCCGTCGTCGCTCGAAATGACGAGCAACAACGGGGACATTCGCGTTTCCTGGAAGATGTCTATCTTTAAATTCATTCTTGACCAGACCGAAGTTTCTTACGTAGAACAAGACTTATAGTTCAAAAATGTGTTTCAACTAATGTAAACATCATTTCTTTTCTCATTTGAATATCGAAATAGTTTTGCGCATAGCGTTCGTAATTTATTTAAACAAAACGCGTATCAGTTAACAAATGTGTTTTAGATAAACTTTTGAAATTGACATTCTGCTTTCGATTTTTCGGATTATCCAGAACTGATCGACGGGGTGCAGCTAAAGCTGCGGGCTTCCCAGTCGTTCTGCGTGACCGTCTTTCACGTGGAATGTCGTGGAAAGTAAATGACTGTGGATAATTGATGAGTTTGAGGAAGTTATCATTCTACACAACTTGTTTTTCGAACACTATTTCTTTTTTTAATCGACGGTATTACTCATAATTGGTTGAATATTGCACGATGAAAGTCACGTCCGTGTGATAGTGGACACGTATATACGACGTAAAATTGTATATAAGCTGCCGTGTTCGGTTGCAGTCGTCAGTAGTGTATCAAAGAGATCAGTGAGTGGTTGCACAACGTCAAACATGTTGAAAATCGTGTTCGCACTGTTCGTCGCCCTGGCGATATTTTCTATCCGTAAGTCTTTATCAACGTATTCGATATCGCTTCTTATACTATAAGAATTTTGAGTACTAAGGATTAATTGCTTTTAGACGCGTCCGTCGCCCTAGACCTCGTTTGCAACAATCCAAACGAAGAATACCAATGCGGGTCAGCGTGTCAAACTACCTGCGACACTCTAGGCCAACCGTGCCCCATCGTTAACATCGTGAGTGTCCGCGTTAAAAGACTTCTCACTAATTTCGAAAAATGTTGGTATCGTTGAAATCCTGTTTTCAGAGGTGTAACGACGCCTGTTATTGCAAAGAAGGCTACGCTAGGAACGGCATAGGCATGTGCATCCCTATAAAGTCGTGTCCCAAACGGCGTTCCTCTGGCTCCCGGATGGTTCCGCTGCTCCTCCGACGCAATAAGTGAATCGGTTCGAAGGGTCTATGTCGTAAAACTGGAGATAACGCCGACATTCTATACTTACGTATTGGTAATGAATCTGTTTCGCAATGACAACGGAATATGTGTAACGAAATGCAATGATCAGTACGAAATAAATGTATTTCTTTTAATAAACGATATGTGTATATGTATTCTTCGTGAAATTTTTATTGGGAAAGCGAGGGATAGGGAATTAGCGTAGGTGCTGACGAGACGCGGCCGGACCCTCGGCCAAGAACAATCGGGAAGTCAAACAGTTGGACCAGCCACGAGAAGAGGTGCTCCAATATTTGGATCCGTAACGTAATTCACCGGCGAGTCGAAAATGCTGAGGCAAACCTCGTCTATCCTTTCTTTCTTTTCTGCTCCGACGAGCCACGAGTTTCCCGACGAGGTGACCCGCGATAAAAGTTTATCGCGTCTTCGCCGGGAAGGGTTATCTGCGTCAGACGTCATTTGCGTTTCACTTTCTCGGTTTTCGGTGAAACGACGGTCTCCGCATGCGGCGTAATTCGTCTGCGTACGTACGTCGACCGAATCCTCGCTCGAGGACCGAGAAAAGTAACGGGGGGTTGAGGGGGGACGTAGACAATTAGCAATTCCGACCGCGATCGAGGAGCCGCGAGCGATTCGCACGCGTGTTCTACGTCACACGGTCGCGACTCGAATTTCGCGTGCCGCCCGACACGTGCAGAATTCTCCCCTTTCTGCGGTCCAACGGGCCAGGGAAGGGAGACCGAGCCCGGCCGGAGGGGTCGCTCGAGTTTCCAGCGGGCATTTGTTTAATTGGGAACCGACATGGCCGCTCGTGCTCGCCCTCCGCCCCGATCCATCTGCGCGCGGCCGCCGTCTCCGTGAAAATGCGCCACGTGCTCGCTTTTTTTCACTCTCCGACCTCGCTTTAAATAACGCTAATAAAAAATCGACCGACGACGACCCGAACGAAAATTTCTTCTCACGTGAAATGCGTTTGCGAAGTACCGTGCATTTTCGAGTAGCGACGTACGCGAAGATCGGAACGACCGACGAGGTTCCCACTCGTACGTACGTCCTCGACTTGTTTCTTTACAAAGTTTCAACGGGGCTTATGTAGATTCCCGAAATAACGGGGGTAGAAATTCCGCGGGCGAGTTTCCACGACGCAGATTACTCCCCTTTGTTAGTTCACTTGTCGTGCAAGCTGTTATCGGTAGGGACCGCGACGACGAGGGGGTTGAAATTTCCGCAGCGAGCAAGATGGCCGCGGCGACCCGACCCCTCTCGACGTTTTCCCTCGCTATATTCCGGTCGCGTTTTACGCGTCGCGTGCATCATTATCGGGAGTTCATTTCCAATCACCGAACCACGGATCAAAGAGACGTCCGCTCCGCGAAACTCCGTCGCGCGTAATTCGGCGATACGCCGGGAGCCAGGACGACGGCGAGGGATCATCTTTGTTCCGCAAACTATGCACGCGTTTCCGTCAGCACGGTAACATATGGCGAAGCGGCCCGACCGTATTTTGTTACGTGCGAATCGTTAGTCGGGGAGTAGAAATTGGGGCAGGTTTTTTTTTCAGGAAGAAATCTGAATCTCGTATTTTGTTTGGGTAACGGCGCGGCGTAGTTAACGCGACCCCCACCGGGGGGTGAAAAAGCCTCGACCCTAATGTTGGCTCGGATATTATGAAGCGCGCGAGGATACTTCCTAGGCAAATGGTCCTTCCGGTGGATTAGAAAGTACCGGGTGAAGGGCTTCGCCGTGGCTTCCTGGCCGAAAGGGGCGAGCGCGTGGAAACGGAGAGAGAGAGAGAGAGAGAGGGGGCCGTTCAATCGACTCGTATTTATCCTGGGCTAATTAATGAAAAGGAGGGTGGAAGGGAAAAAAGCCGGGTAAACAGCGGCGAGCAAACTCTCGCGAGGCCATTCGACCCAATACCATTTCTCCTTTCTTTTCCCTTCGATCCCCTTTTGCGAGCCTCCCGAGGGTGATTCCGCCGAGTTTTCTTCACCGACCGAACCTGGAATCCCGGTTACAGCTGATACAATACGCGTTCATCAGAAAACTCATCGATACTACGATTCCTATATCCCGTTGAACTAGACGAAGATGCCCGTAGTCGTGGAAAATCGCAGTACGCCCGCTTTAATCGTAATCACTTGTGATTACAAACGTACTTCGACGATTTTTAGTAGAAATTGTTTCGGGCGGTAGACTCTTAGGTTCGATAAACTATTAGTCGAAAGCTCTGGGATTAATTGGAAGGTTTTCTTGGGATCGGAGGAAATTTTCATCGGCCCCACAAGTGGCTCGTTACGCGGCCCGAACCGTTCTCCGTTCACCGGGAGTGCTCCCCCCTTGGACTATTTCACGAAATGAGCGTTCGCTCGTACGAATGATCGGCAAATCGATTGGAAAAATGATCGCGTGGCTCGTCGGACAGAATCGTCGTATACCTTCGTGCGGGGCGAACGAAATAGCGGCTGCGACCAAGATAAATACGTTCCACGACAGTAGAGGGACGACGCAAAGAAACGACAGAGATTTCTATTAGACCTGACAGGGATCCCGTCCCTCCAGGTCTTCTGCGTCGTCATCTCGCAATTAGCGTAACGAGACTAACGACGCAAGGATCTTCGTAAGCGGTACTCGGAGTAATTTAGGGATCGCAAAATGATTGCAAGTTATTTCACGAACACGAATAATCTGCGATCTGCGGTATAAGTCGCGGAGTTCGGATCGATAGCTCTCGTTTAAAATGAAACTTGACCCAGATCCGAGTCGAGTAAAAACGGGGACGTAAAACGAACGGAGGAGAAACGAATTCTGGTTCCGGTGAGGTCGATCGATCGACGAGATACGCTGGTGCCCTCGCGCAAAGAGGATTCGCGGCGCAAGGGAGAGACGTTAAGAGAATTCACCCTCGTTGTAAAATGGAGCCCGAGGATCGGCTGACGTCGGTGTTTGTTTGCACCAGCCAAGCGTAACTGGCAGTCTGCGGAATGATATCGATAGCCCGGAGCATCGGCTGACCCGTGAGAAAAATCGCATTCGCCGTTCAGCTGTCTCCGAGATTTAACATGCTCCATTTCGGAAAATTGAGATTCACCTCTGATATATCCTCTGAAACACTCCCCGAGTGCATATATGTATATTCGATGGTACGAGCTCTTCTGATTCTCTTCGCGTTTGCCGAAGATCCTCTCTCTCTCCTTGTCTCTCTCTCTCCGTTACTGCACGTGTATTTACTCGGCTGATTATCTCAATTTTTTTTCGCTCCGTCGATTATGCAATTTGTTTTCAACTGCAGTAATATTCCGCGATATTTAATTATGGTCGATTAGGACGGAAACTGTTACAATTCAATGTTGTCTCGATAAAATACTTGGACAATCTGTAGTCTACAGTAAGTGTTATTTCCTTTGACACGTACGTCTCGGTGTAACGAGCACGTGAATAATTGACAACGAACATCGCTTGTACAAAGTGTTATCAGTTCTGGCACGTCGAAAGTATTAATTCTGAAGCAATCGACGCGTTCGTTTCCTCTACCGTTCATCAATTTCATGAGAATCGCGTTCGATCGATCGACCCTCTGCACTCCATTGTCCAGTCGTGCGCTCGGAATCCTCGCGAGATCCGGCCGCGGAGTCACGCGTCCCGTTAACCAGCCCCCGAGATCGAGAGGCGCATCCAGTCGAAAATCCCGGCATTGTCTCTCCCTCCGTGCCCAATACGGGATAATCTCGCGAGGCCCGGCCACGTTCCCTGCGGGAGACGCGATAACGCCCCGAAACAGAGAGAATCCCCGGCCGTAGGGTCGCGTCCCCGCTTTTCTATCCACGGAATTTAGAGTCCCGCTCTCTCCTCGTCCGGTATTAACCAGCGGCCATAAATCGACCAGGTGTATTTCCGATTCGTCGATTGCTTCGTCCTGGGGCTCAGCTGAAATCGCTACCGGTCGGCTGAAAAAACCCGAGATACGTCGAGCTTGCTAATTCTTTCGTCCTGCGACTTTCAACGGTTCAAATAGATAGTGCGTTCTATAGTCACGGCGTTATGCTTCTCGTGACTCTACCGTTAATCGTAGAGATCGCATTTGAACTTTCTGAGAGATAGTCAAACTTTTTACTTTCGCATAGGAAATAAGATTTTGCGAAGCACGATACTATTTTTAATCAACGATCGCAATCTCTTTTTGTTAACAACTACCGCGATCGTTAGGGAATTTTCTTAATTTCACGAAATTATGAATCGCAGTTAAGTGTTATGTAAAATGTTAACAACCGGAGATAGGATTTGGTTATCTCTCGCGTGGCAAGGAATGGTTTGGGGGGCCGCGTGTTTCTTAAATGATAATTGGTAAGGGGTTATCTCGCGGTCGAAGACAGTAAGGAAGACGAATGATTCGAAATACCCCGTTTCCCTGTTATTAACGTCCTGAAAATGAATCATGCGACTTCGTTAATCGCATTAACGATAAGCGTTTCACCTCGTTTCGCGGGCACGCGTAAATATTGGCCTACGATACTTTCCCTTCGGACGTCGGTAATTCCTGGTTCTCCGCGAAGAGTCCTCGAGCAGAGGCGGACTGGAAGGAGGACCGGACGTCATTGGTTATTCCCGAGGCCCGACTTTCAAATCGGTGAGTTTTACGATCAAACAGTATGCTATTTTTCACGGAAAATCGTTTTACCGTGTTTGCCTCCGCTGTCTGTGCAAAGAAACTCCTCGAATGTTTCTGTTTGCGCGACACTTTACACCCAATTTCAGTTAACGATCTCTGGTACTACGAGAAACATTCTAAGTAGGAATTTTTCTTCTAACTTTAGTATTTAACGAGTCGAGTATTATTGATCGGCATTTCGTCGGCATCGAGAGTGCTCGTACGAAAATAAATAAACACAGGTGCACAGGAGCGAGTTGATTTTCTACTGGGTTCGCCCGTCCAATGAGATCCGCGGTGTAGCGTTCGTAACGACGGAATCAGATATCTGATTAGATTGATCAAACGTCGCGTAGTTAATCGCAGGTACCGGGTAATTACAATAGATGGGTAGTCCCTTCGCCGGCCGTGTCCCGGCGAAGGGTGGTGGAAAGTGGAAACGGGGATGTTTGGACTATCGAATAACTCGGAACCCTGTCCCGGGAGTATTTGCGTGGGAGGATAAAGCAAGATATCCGGCGTGTGGATTCACGTAGTAGAAATTTAGTAGCCACCCCCTTGTGTATACTGTCTTCGCCGTGTTTCCCTTGTAATCTCCCCAGGGCCGAACCGATGCACGTACGCCTATAACAGATCCGTTTGTTTCTCCGTCGGTCCTAACAAAAATTTTACTCAATCGTTCTGGCGTACGAGCATTGCCGTTCCACTCAGAACGTCGCGTATCTAATGACGGGACGATCTCCGAAATTAAATTACACGCGAAAGGCGTGATCTCGAATTGTCTCTCGAAAACAGAAAATTCGAAATTGCTAGTAAAATCGCAGGCTCGTTGAAACGAGATGAAGGATCGTGATTAAGGGTGAAAGCGAAATCAATGCCGGCGCGTAAAGAAACGTGTCCCAAATACCAGGCAGAGGGCGGTCGAAATTCGAAGCCGATCTACGTGATCGGAATGAGGGAAGGAAGGAAGGAAGGGTGAGATCGCGCGACACAGACGAGCGGCCACGGGGCGCTAACTAACGCCATAATCAAGTAAGCAGTTTAGTCGAGCGATCCGGTTACCTCGACTTGGCTTTCCGTATCGACGAGGCGTCACTGATTAGTTTACAGATCTGCTGAGCCGAACTCAGACGCCTCAAAGGCCTTCCTCTAGTTAGCTGCCCTTTCCTTCGACGCTGTTTCATTAATTTTCCTCCGTCTGCGAGAGCTTCGCACCTTTGATTTCCTCTAAACCAATTATCGCGTTAATTACGAACGTTCCGACTGGTTTTTCGACTGCTCGGCGAAACGACGCGACGCTACGAAATCCGAAGGAAGATCGCGTAACTTTAAATAACTAATTCCGGTCCGACGCGACGATTCTAAAGGCTAAAGGCGGAAAAAGTAA
>SMSR01009425.1:0-17282 GCA_019453355.1 Ceratina japonica | reverse complement strand
ATTAGTAAGTAATAACATATTGTACAAAATTTTGAGAATTTATTAAAAATTATAATTTATATCCCAATTTCTATTCAAGTCAGAATTTCTCACAAGAAACAATTTTTTTATATTATTTTAAAGATTTTATTGCACATTTTTTGCACATTATTTTTTATATGTAACTGCAATTTAACCTTGGTACTTTAGTTTAGTACCAGATTCAAAAATAATTACAATTTTAACAATATGACAAATAAAGTTTAATTTTATTTTGTATAAAAAAGGGNTTTTTTATATTGTTTTAAAGATTTTATTGCACATTTTTTGCACATTATTTTCTATATGTAACTGCAATTTAACCTTGGTACTTTAGTTTAGTACCAGATTCAAAAATAATTACAATTTTAACAATATGACAGATAAAGTTTAATTTTATTTTGTATAAAAAAGGGTAAAAAGGGTTATTTAAACCCTCTATGGTAAGTTTAGTATTAAAATATGTATAGCAAAGCCCTTTTTGTGTCAATCAAGCTTCAGAAGTCGAACATTCATAGACTGTAGATTTTTATAAAATATAGAATATTTATGATGTCAGTTTGAAAAATAGATAGAATTTTTGATAGAAATCACTTTCACTGCTCCGATATTGTGAAATGCATGCAATTTTTTATATTTCATACATTTTGACATGTTACATTTATTTTTTATATTTTTATTCACTCCGTTCTTCGAGAAATGCATGGAATCTTCAGTCTAATCATAGATACATATAAACAAGGCAGCAGCAAGGTGAGAAGAGGGCAAACAATGCCGATGAATGACTGCCAAATGCGTGTTTAAGTAACGAGATTAGGTGAACTGGCACGAGTCGTGTGAATTTATCTGTAGCCTAACGGCACGAGTATTGATATGTAGTTTAATCTGCTCAAACGAGCCATAGATAAGATCTGTCGAAGCGCTGGTATTTTACGCAGTGTCGGAGCATCGAGTTGCATACTCAGTGCGTAAGTTCGATTCATACAGATAAAACGAATTCACCTAATTCAGAAATTATCACAAATTAACGATAACAAAATTGTAAATGAATATAAATAAAAATTTATCAGTCTGATAATTATAAAAAGAAAAATCATTACGCCACACGTCTGCTGAATATCAGATAAAACATCTTGAAAAGTTCGCGAACTATCCGTCAGTAGTACAAACGCGTGTTCGGACAGGCGAAACTGCGGTACTATAATTCTGCGTGAACTACAGTTATGGCCACTGTGGCACGAGCGGGTTGTTTCCAAACAAATTCCTGTCCGTCGCTGCATTATTTTCCCGGGGAACCATCAGAAAAAGCAATCCTTCGGAGTAACACCCGGGTGTGTACGCTCGTTCCCACCGTCCCGTCTCAGAGTTCGGGTTAGTTGACAGAATTTTATCCGGATATTTGTATCGGGAGTCCCGGCGGACGGCCGTCGTCCATACGGGCGACAGTCGCCGCGAGAGTCCATTGTCCGCCGGCCAACGAATTTCTCACGGGCATACCGCGCCGTTTGCCACCCGCTCGGAAACTTTCGAAACTCACCTTCGGTGTCTTCTCCTTAACGTCCGTCATGGCGCGGCGCGGACAAATCGGCGGACAGCTCGCGGTTGTTCAGACGGTATTCAAGGCTCGCCTCGTCGTATCCGACGCCCGCAATCGCGATCGTCTGAACGGGATCGCGTCGGGCGGGCAACTATACGATCTGAGATATCGGCACGGGCCATTATCGAGCGTCGGATCCCGGATTCCCTTCATAACGTCGCCACGAGCAAAGCGCCTCGCGACGCGCCGCGACGAAATACGCGGCTTCCGTGACTCGACTTTTCACTACCGATCCGAGACAATACGATGCGGACTCGGCGTGGGTTCGCAAATCGCGCGACACGTGTCCAAGGATGCTCGGGCGATCGATCGTCCGTCTCGAAAGCATTTTTGTCCCGACGTCGATACGTGACATAGTTAGCGAGTTATTGAACTACATTCGAACAATCGGCGTCGAACGTTCCGAGTATTGTACGATAAAAGTATGACGGAAATGTTTGGACAGCTCCGTGCGCGACGATACGATTGATCTGTCTCTGATAAAACGCTGCCGCACTACATACAAATTTCATCGTAAACGCCTCGTTTATCTGGTTTGCGTGCGGGGTTTAATAAAACGAGCCGTGAAACCGCTGTTTCGTTCCGAGCTCTGGTGTCGGGCTTCGCAGAAACTTTTCCCACCAAGGCGATTTACCAACTTTTCGTACACTCAGATTACAAAAATTCGAGTCACTGAATGTGCAGTGATAGTAATCCTGATCCTGTGATGTTAAAATAGATTTTCAATAGAAATTAAATACTACGATTAATCGTCAAGCTTATCTCTTTTTTAGTGAAGTTAAATTATCAATCTAGAAAGTCGTGATATAAAATTTTGATTCAATCAGATTAGAAAATGTAACATGATATTAAAATAAATTTTTAATAGTAATTAATATACTATAATACTATGATTAATTGTTCAGATGTGAACAAATTTTTCAATCGTTGCTCTTTAGGTGAAAATTAAGATTGAATATATTTCATGACTAGATTTTAGCTTATCTCTTTTAATAAACTTAAAATGTCAATCCAGAAAGGCTCGTTACAAAATGATGATTCAGTCAGATTAGGAAGATTAAGATTATGGAATATAACGTTCTATAATATTAAAATAAACTTTCAAGAGAAATTAAATATTACGATTAATCGTCAAGATATCTACGAATTTTTCAATCGTTGCTCTTTGAGTAAAAATTAAGTTTGGATATTTTTTACGAGTACTTTTTAGCTTATCTGTTTTAATAAACTTATAACATCAGTCTAGAGAGACTCGTTACAAAATGGTGATTCACTCACAATCTGATTAGAAAGATTGAGATTATAGAATATAACGTTTCGTAATATTAAAATAAACTTTCAAGAGAAATTAAATATTACGATTAATCGTCAAGATATCTACAAATTTTTCAATCATTACCCTTTAATTAAAAAATAAATTTAAATATTTTTTATGACTATTTTTTGTTATCTCTTCCAATGAACTTAAAATATCAATCCAAAAAGACTCGTTACAAAATAATGATTCAGTCAAATTAGTAAGATTGAACGACTCATGATATAAAAATAAATTTTCAAAACAAGTTAAAGACATTGACCAATCATCAAGATGTGACTTGATCAGACATCAAACTTTGCTCTTTGTGAAAATATTTTTCTCGAATACTTTTTAGTTAATCCCTTAATGAACTTAAAATATCGATCAAGATTATGTGAGATAAGGTGTCGCAACAATATTTGAGGGGAAATACAATAAAGGTGCATCTACGTCATATTCTTCCGGTGGCTTTGAGATAAGTGTTTCGAGCCACTATAATCCAGATCATCTTGATTTACAGCATTGTATCAGTGACAGTTTTAAGTCAACAGATAAACGCAGCGATTTGAAGTATTAGTTGAAAGTACATAAATAATCTACGATTCCAATCTAAGCTTTCTTCATTTACTACGTGTCACCTCCATATCTATCTATATTTTTTTATTCTTACTGGCACTAATTAGTAAAAATTTAATCTATCAAAATTAAATCTGTTAAATCGTATTATTTAGGAATTCAAGCAATGCAAGCACAGAAGAGAACTATGAATTTTATTAACAGAAACATAATTCATTTTCTACTAATTTAATAATTAATATGGTTTCATCATATTGGAAAGAAAATCCTTTGAAACTCTACCAAGACAAATGCATTTAAAACTCTAATACTCCCGCACAATGTTTAAAAATAGAAGTCGGATTAAATTGGTGAAAATGTAATCTACAGTAGAATGAAATTAATCATCTCTTTCCACCAATACGGAGAATTCGCAGTTTCATTATTTGATAAAAAAATTGCTCACGCACGTGCGCCTGAATGTGGAACACAAGCACTGATAACAATGAAATTCCATCAATTTCCAAGAAGGGAATTTTTAATAGAAGATTAAAGAAAATTTCTCATGCAACAGAGATAATAGAGAAAGATCGGTCGGGAAGAGAATTTAATGAGCGAATCTGGATTAAAAATTTAAATTACATCCAAGCTTTTGCACAAGGACAAAACTTTTAATCCGTTCTCCTACATAACTTACTATAAAACTGGCCTTTATCCCCGGCCGTAACGCAAACAAAGAACCCTCGCTGATTAGCCGGTGAAATCCGGCCCCGTTTCCCCGCGCGGTCGCGATTCCAAAAACGCAATAATAATCTCGGATGATTTCCCAGACGATTTACGGTCGTCGTAGTCGTCGACAACGACGGGGGCGCGCGCGCGCGCGCGCTGCCGGCTGCTTGAAATTCCGAAAGTTGAATCCCGAGATGAAAGAACGTCGAAGGGAAAAAGCGGCGCGCTATTTTATCGCGGGAACGTCGAGATAAAAAAAGTTTTATATCCGGCAGAACAAGCGGAGGATGATCTCGCTATCTCCCGATCGCGTATGCAGCAACGCCCGGCTTCGAATGGGGAAGGCGAACAAATCTGTTCTACGAGTTCCGGATAAAAGGGACGATTTGCAAACTCGCTTCCCGCCAGCACATATGAAACCACCCTTTCCCTATACCGTTCCCGCCCGTGATTGTGACCGAAACAAAAGCGACGGCTTATCGTTTATAAAGATCCGAAACGGTAATTCGCAATTTTCACGAATTATACGCTGCGAAATGACGGTGATGTATTTTTCTCGCAGTTTCGCTGGATTAACTCGCGTGGTTTGCTTTGAGAAATTTATCGATTCTCAAGGTAGCAGTTACAGTGGCATCCGAAAGCACAGATGCCACCGGAATTTCTTACTAACGAAAAGANGTACCCTTTGTGTCACTGGTAGATTAATCACCGCTTCCTCACTTGCAATTTTTCTTTGAAAAAACGACGTATTGTTTCTCTCTCTTTAAAGAATCGGCTTGTGAAACGATGTTACTAATGATGTGTTATTATTACGCTATCAAATATTCACGCGTAGAAAGTAGTCCCTTGTTCTGACTTGTATGACGAACCGTTGACTCATACTACTTGGACGTGGAAAAGTCAATCCCCGACTTCGTGAGCATTCGAAAACGAGGTCAGGGATGTCCTCGGAACTCGATTTCGTCTGTACATATTATACACAAGCAGAGCTTTTCACGCTTTTCGTCTGTGATTAATAGTGTTACATCTAGCAGTTGGCACGAAATTTGCAATAATAAATGTGCCAACATTATTTTATTGAACAGAAACAGTGTGACCACGTCAAAGATTGCAATTTCTTAAACACATTCGTATAACACAAATTAGAATTATGTACATGTGTATGTATTTTGAGTAAACGAAGGGCTGATAAAAAGAGGGATTGAAGTTAGAAAAATAGTAACGATTTTTATAGGTGGGTGAAGAAAGTAGGTGATAGCTAGAGCTGCGAGCATAGCTGAAGGTGTTCAGCTGTTGTGGGTGGGGATGATGTTAGCGGGCGGTGGTAGCGGTGGTTCAGTTTCCTTCTCACTCGGTCAGTCTCATCCGGGCTGGAATCGCGGTGATGAGCGTTTTCAAAATACGCTAGAGATCTCGCGTTCTCGACGGACTCCGCAAATCAATAACACAGTGCGCGACAGGGAGAAGTACAAAGTTACGAAGTGCGTGTTGATAATTAACTGAAAAGGTGATTATTATAATAATCGAAGGTCTATATATATATATCAGCTTCATCTGTCCGTCAGAGAGAGTGTAAAAATATCGCGATTCACGTCATGTCCTGATGACGGAGTGTCAATGTCCCTCGTATTCATCGATGCAGGCTTCGTTTACTCGTCCAGTTTTCCTAAGTCTAGTGACGAAACTTGGCTATTTCGATGCGCGTCGTAATATCGTTGACGTAACGACCGAATATAAAAGCGAATACAGGCGTCGTTCCGTGCGATGATAACAGAGCGGACTCGAATCGAACGCTGGGTGCTCACTGGCTGGAGATAAGGGGGAACGACATTATTCCGTTCGTACATCGCGTGCTCTGTTATCAAATATGCACACGCGAAATTCTCTCGGCTCTCGTAAAAGCAAAACGCACCAAACTCCAGATTTTTCTAAAATTCAACGCGTGTTTCGTAATTATTTGAAACCGATGCCAGGTTTTAGCTATTTTGAAACTATTTCCGAAGCTGAACTGGACGGGGCGTTGATTAGCTTTAATTATAACCGATAATTAAAGTTGCCTGGCTGCGAATTCCCCCTCGGTTCATTTCCGAGGCTCCCGGCCCGCCTTAAAGCGCAGATGTTAGTATAGGTGATTTTAATACTCCTGCTGATCGTGCGACGAGGGTTAGCCGACGGGGACCCCCGGCGGCTCTCATTTCGGCTGCAGCCAAGGGTGAAACGCAGTTTCAAAGATATATTGAGAGGGTGACTCCGCGCCGAACGGGATCGATATAACACATGCGCCCTGCGGCACAGATTCCTCGCCGGAACGCGCGTTCAACAGCTTTCANTAGAAAGAATCTCTGCGGAGTAACTCAATCGACACAGAAAGTCGTACGGCAAACAAAAGAACGCGAGGCTTCTATTCACAGTTCCGGTAATCCGATCAGCCGATTCCCTTTCTGGCTGCAACTACCCTCGCTATATAAGACCTAGCGGGTGCAGCCAGGGAAGAAAAGGAACAGCCAAATAGACGGTCGCCGCCGAAAATTCCTGCCCCAGCAGCAAGAATTTCGATCGTTCAGGGTCGTGACCGCCGCGCAGTTTCGGTTCACGCACGCCGGCGACCGGTCAGTTTCGATGCTACCAATCGAAAAGGGAAAAACAACGGCAGGCAAATAAGCAAGCAAGCGAGCAAGCAAGCAAGTGAGCGAGCGAGAAGCGAGCGAGCAAGTAAACAAACAAACGAACGAGTATGCAAACAAACGAGCAAACGAACAAAAATCGAAGCCGCGAGGTCGTTATTGCGACTCACAACGATGTAATACCGCTGGCAAAAGGGATATCTAGTGCTCTGTGTCAATACGCGACGCGTTAGTTTATTGTACAGCGCTTTATTGCGTTGCCATCGCATTCTAGTCGCAAACGGCGTACATTTCTATTTTTATTTTCACCGCTCTCACGGCGCCGGCATCGGCAGCGGCGGTTTCATCGGTTCGGACGCGCTCGATCAATGGTTACCGATAAATTGACCGTTAAATCGGCGGAATCTAGCAGGGCCAGGGGAGAGAGAGTCGCCACGTGTCCGGATCCTCTGCGAATGAAATTAACAGAGAAGCGACCACGGTGGAAGGGACGTTATTGGGCAAACTTGGTAAGCTTGCGTCAGGGTCAATATAGTCGAGGCAGTACCTAGAGCCACGGGGCTGCTCTACGGCTCTATACCTACCTACCTACCTACCTGCCNATAAATTGACCGTTAAATCGGCGGAATCTAGCAGGGCCAGGGGAGAGAGAGTCGCCACGTGTCCGGATCCTCTGCGAATGAAATTAACAGAGAAGCGACCACGGTGGAAGGGACGTTATTGGGCAAACTTGGTAAGCTTGCGTCAGGGTCAATATAGTCGAGGCAGTACCTAGAGCCACGGGGCTGCTCTACGGCTCTATACCTACCTATCTACCTACCTACCTACCTACCTACCTGCCTGTGTGTACCGTTTTAAGCTCGCTGTTTCAAACATTTGGCCGACGGGTGATGATATTACACGTGCGCGTAGTCCCGCGCGCGCCGACCACGATGCACTCGGAAAGCACACGGCGACGCGCACGTCCGTGTCCTGCGTTTCGTTTGATTTACGGCCCGCGTCATTGTTATCGAATCATTTCACTCGGCCACGGAGCGATCGCTCGTTTTATGCGATATTTCCACCGCGGCTGCTCCCGGTTGTTCTTCCGGTTTCAAAGGCGCGTGTACACCCCCGCGTCCCTCGCGTTTCTACATATACCACTTGAATAACATCGCCGAAAAATTGATGTATGCACCGAAGCTTGTGCCAAGGAATTTTTATGAAAATTCTTGCTTCGTTTTAGCGCTTATAAATTATTAGATGACGTTAGATTATGTTGTACACGCTCGGAAAGTACGTTGTTCTTCCTTATATATTTTCCATATGTTGTTGTTGTTATACGTTGTTTTTCCTTATATATTTTTATAAGCTTCCTTGTATATTTTGGAATTTAATAAACTATATTTATTTATTTAACAGAGAATGTTATGATATATAAATTTATTGTAAATAAGAGAGAGAGTGTTGTTTCTTGTAAATATTTAATTTCCGGAATTGTAAGGAAATAGGTGGAACAGCTTGGGCTGAACGTTGATGGATGAATGAGTCAGTCAAACAAAAAGTGATTTTGTAAGTAATTTTAGCAAAAATCAAAATTATATCTCATATTTTCCAAGACGAGTAAAGGAATTCAACGAAAAACACTTAGAATTTAAGTGAAAATAAAAGTATCAGAGCCTACAGCCCTGATCAAGCTAACTGCAACGTTGGCGAAACGTCGGCATATGAGTTGTCAAAAATACACGGTTTCAATCCGGAAGATGAATGCTATCGGAAAATAAAAGTATTTAGAAAATTAGATATTGTATGTCTAATACGAAATATTAAAAGCATATTAATATAAATGTGTAAAAATTTCTAACACAAAATTCCATAATAAATATGATAATCATTTTTTACATTGAGAAAATTATTAATTCTAGAATAGAGTGACTGAAAAATTTTTATTTCTGGAAATATTTATACTTCCTAGGAATATCCTTTATTTAGTTGCATTTATTTCGACACGTCCAGAATGAAATAAAAGTTTGATATAGAGAATACGTATTACTTGATACAGAGTGTTTATACCGTGCATTTTTGTGACAAGTATGGCGAGACCATGCCAGGGAATACTAGTATTATATACAATTTGCTACGAGAAAGAATATGGGCCATTCGAAACCAAGTGAGCTGCACTATATACTAAAATATATCGCTATACATAAATATATAAAATCTTCACTATTTATGTTCATCTCATGTGAGTTACAAAAAAAACTACATACACAAATAATGTGCATAAAAATGATAATCGATGGAGAATGAGATTTACTTCATCATTTCCTGACTTATTGAAATTTTAATTGTTTGAATTTCACAAATACGAAAGATATTTATCAACGACAATTTTCAGGTATTTATGCGTAATCCTGTCGCGCTGGTGTAGGCATTGTCCGAGGATATGGCATACATAATTCGCGATGTTCCCTTAACGCGACCGCCGCCGTGCCGTTTCGATTTATCTCCCGCTTTACTTTCGCGCATTCCCGCATCGCACTGTATTTATTTGCGTACCGCCGTTCGCATCGGTATTATATGGTCCCGCGGCAAAGCTCCTCTCGCTCGGTTTTAGCTTCCCCTCGACTGTGCTTGTACTTTGCACGGTGAAAAGCCAAATGGCGTACTCAACGTTGGGAAAGCACGATCGAAAAGCGACACTTTATGCGCTCAGCTCGATGCTCGTCCGCCGCGATAACCTTACGCGCTAATAAAAGTGCTCGAAACGATAATCACGCTCAGGCTCCCAGTCACGAGCACGTTTTGTACCTCTGCGATAGGTACACTCGATAACGCGGATGCCCGTTTTCCCCCGACGAAATCGCCGAGCCGGCGCGGTCAATAATTAAGGAGGGAACGTCCGACGCTAACAGGACTGTTTCTACTTTTCTGGCTGATCGTTACCGTTCTTTACTATCGCCGTTCCGATCGGCTCGATCGGATGCTGGGTTCTGGATTCTCGCGTGCCCACGCGATCGTAAGAGATAAGAATTTTAGAAAAGTAATCATGTCTCCGCTTTAATATTTAGGTTTTTATTTAGGCTTATCATAGACATGTGAGAATAAATTAGAGGTGAGGAACCTTTTTTATATGAAGGGCCATAGTCATTTAATAAAGTAGTTGAAAGAGTGCATTAACCCTTCTTGTGAAGTAAAATATATTAATTTATAATATTTTCATAGTAATACATTCGTCTATATTTTACATTAATACAAAATTACAAACATATGAATATATAAAAATAACAAATAAATTTTCAACTTTTTAAAATTAATATTTATTGCAATTATTTTACCCTAATTATCTTCATCCCTAACAATTTTCTATTTATCACAACATGAAGGGTATTTAATCCACTGTTCATATCACAAAATCAAATTTAATTTGAATATCTGGAATAGATATAGTAGGGCCATCTAACAACAAATCTATACATACAGTGACGTCCATAAATATTCGAACACATTTCGAAACGGTATAAAATTTTTAGTATTGAATCAAAGAACTTTATCTCCTGTGGAATTTTAGAGAATTTAATTTACTATTAATTTCTGTAGAATTTTAGAGAATTTATTTTTGTAGATTGTCTAACAAAAAATTAAGAAAACTTGGTATTCATTGAAATCGCGAGGAAAATAGTGAAGGACATGGTTTTTAACTTTTTTATTAGGGTCTGTAATAAAAACTACAAGTGACTCGTTTGCAGATCTAAGTAAGTTATATGCATGTACAAAGTTTCATAAAAATCGATCAATATTGCTATGCGCTATAAGCGATTAGAAATTAAAAAAATCGCAGTTCTCCACGACTTTCAATCTACGACTGGGATAAATCGAAGAATTTCTACATGTTTCGATGTGTCTAACTCTTTTATGGTTTCATGGATTTTTATGAAACTTTATACATTCATATAACACATTTAGATCTATAAACGGGATGTTTGAAATTTTTGCTGGAGCCTCCAACAAAAAAGTTGAACATCATGATCTTTCCTTTTTTCTTTGCGATTTCAATGAATGCCAAATTTTTTTAATTTTTTCTTAGACATTCTATAGTAAATATTGGCATTATGGGGTTTACAGAATAAATCTCAAGTTAAATTTTGTAAAACTTTTATTACTGACTTGGAAGGACGTCTTTACTCTTTAAACACATAATGCCCCTTGACGGGCCATGTGCTCCGACCGTTTAGGGTCCGGATAAGGCCGAAGGCCCATTGACTGAAACTAACAAAGACTCAATGGAGACAAGATGAAGTGTCTCTCAAACACAACGATTTATTTTTGTTTAGTAAAATCCAACAGTAAATTAAGCTCTCTAAAATTCCACAGAAGAGAAAGTTCTTTGATCCAATATTAAAAATTATATACCGTTTCGAAATGTGTACGAATATTTATGGACGTCATTGTATACGTTCCTTTAAATTATTGAAGCTCCGGGTCTTAAGAACCGTTAGGGCACCGAGCAAATAAGATTACACAGTCAGTGAATAGGGCCCAATCCGTAGCCGCTATTGTTTTTCGATCGTAATTTATATTGAGGGAGTCACTAAATGACCATAACGGTAGATAAGATTGGCGCGAAGGACAGTTGATGAACCTAAGACACCGAGAAAATGACTAATATATCCTTGGTGCTTTAATGGTTCGGCTGAAGGTGCTTCGACAATAAAGCAATCAACTAAGCCAGTCGCCGTTAAACGACTGACCTTTAGACGAACAGATAGCTGGCTGTTGGATTTCTCGCCATCGGTGGGTAACTGGTCGTAGAATAGCCAGCCGCCGGTGATTCATCACGTGAGTAAAATAATACCGATGACTAATCAAACAGGCGCCACCCAAATACCTGCTTTTACAACCAAAGATAAGCTATCACCGTCGAAATATTATCCCCGGTGCATTTATAAAAAAAGTCAATATTTATTAAAAAATAAGAATGAAAAATATGTAAAATCTGATTTATTTTAATCAATCTTTCTTTTAATGAATCTTAAAATAATATAGTATTTATTGGGATTATGGGGTTTACAGAATAAATCTCAAGTTAAATTTTGTAAAACTTTTATTACTGACTTGGAAGGACATCTTTACTATTTAGCTCTCTGAATGAGACTAACCTTCGATTACGGCTCCGACCGTTTAGGGTCCAGATAAGGCCGAAGGCCCATTGACTAAAATGACAAAGACTCAATGGAGACAAGATGAAGTGTCTCTCAAACATAACAATTTATTTTTGTTTAGTAAAATCCAACAGTATTACATAAATACATAAATGTTAAGTATCTTACAAAAATTATAATAATTCACAATTAATTAAAATAATTATGTTAATAATAAGTAATAATAACAAGTAATAATAAATTATATTAATTATATATCAAAATTAATATGTACTAATAAATCACAAAATATAAAATATAAGGAGATAAATATAAATATAATATAAAATATAATGACAATTACAATAGAACATTCTCTCCTCGGTGGAACATTACATCACGCATAGATACGTATATTCTTTTATCTCTACTCCGTTGAACGCGCTGATGAAACGAAAGAAAAGGGAAGACCCCGCTATTGTCATCCACGCTCATACTTTAGCCTGAAGCCCTGAATTGAATAGGCTCGCGTTTGTTTCATCGAATGCAGCATGCAACAAGCGAAGTCGTTTACATTCATCGTGCAACAAGTCCTTCGACGCGAAAACGACTTCAGATTCGGATATACTGTTAAATGACAAGCCGATTCATCAATATTGACATGGTTTTACTCCGTAACAAATAACCCCAAACTTTCCCAAAAACTGTTAAGACGTTAACTATTTACTCCGTGACGAACAACCATAAACCTGTCCAGTGACAAATAATCCTAAACCTTCCCAAAAACTGTTAGATGACGATCTAACTGTCTCTACTACGATTTACTCCGTGACGAACACCCCTAAACCTGCCCAGGACCTTCCTGACTCATCCTGTCCCAAACACCTTATCCCCACTCTTACCCCTGTTTTGACCATCAGTCCCAATTGCTTATACCTGTGGTGTATATAAGGGCAAGAAAAGGTGGTTGCTGCAACAGTTTTCAGCAGTTCGTACTTGCGTCCAGAGCTACATCGACGAAGAAAGTTCTTGAAGTTCAGACAGTTTTCGGCAGTTCGTATTCGTGGGCAGAGCTACANCTCAAGTTAAATTTTGTAAAACTTTTATTACTGACTTGGAAGGACGTCTTTACTCTTTAAACACATAATGCCCCTTGACGGGCCATGTGCTCCGACCGTTTAGGGTCCGGATAAGGCCGAAGGCCCATTGACTGAAACTAACAAAGACTCAATGGAGACAAGATGAAGTGTCTCTCAAACACAACGATTTATTTTTGTTTAGTAAAATCCAACAGTAAATTAAGCTCTCTAAAATTCCACAGAAGAGAAAGTTCTTTGATCCAATATTAAAAATTATATACCGTTTCGAAATGTGTACGAATATTTATGGACGTCATTGTATACGTTCCTTTAAATTATTGAAGCTCCGGGTCTTAAGAACCGTTAGGGCACCGAGCAAATAAGATTACACAGTCAGTGAATAGGGCCCAATCCGTAGCCGCTATTGTTTTTCGATCGTAATTTATATTGAGGGAGTCACTAAATGACCATAACGGTAGATAAGATTGGCGCGAAGGACAGTTGATGAACCTAAGACACCGAGAAAATGACTAATATATCCTTGGTGCTTTAATGGTTCGGCTGAAGGTGCTTCGACAATAAAGCAATCAACTAAGCCAGTCGCCGTTAAACGACTGACCTTTAGACGAACAGATAGCTGGCTGTTGGATTTCTCGCCATCGGTGGGTAACTGGTCGTAGAATAGCCAGCCGCCGGTGATTCATCACGTGAGTAAAATAATACCGATGACTAATCAAACAGGCGCCACCCAAATACCTGCTTTTACAACCAAAGATAAGCTATCACCGTCGAAATATTATCCCCGGTGCATTTATAAAAAAAGTCAATATTTATTAAAAAATAAGAATGAAAAATATGTAAAATCTGATTTATTTTAATCAATCTTTCTTTTAATGAATCTTAAAATAATATAGTATTTATTGGGATTATGGGGTTTACAGAATAAATCTCAAGTTAAATTTTGTAAAACTTTTATTACTGACTTGGAAGGACATCTTTACTATTTAGCTCTCTGAATGAGACTAACCTTCGATTACGGCTCCGACCGTTTAGGGTCCAGATAAGGCCGAAGGCCCATTGACTAAAATGACAAAGACTCAATGGAGACAAGATGAAGTGTCTCTCAAACACAACAATTTATTTTTGTTTAGTAAAATCCAACAGTATTACATAAATACATAAATGTTAAGTATCTTACAAAAATTATAATAATTCACAATTAATTAAAATAATTATGTGAATAATAAGTAATAATAACAAGTAATAATAAATTATATTAATTATATATCAAAATTAATATGTACTAATAAATCACAAAATATAAAATATAAGGAGATAAATATAAATATAATATAAAATATAATGACAATTACAATAGAACATTCTCTCCTCGGTGGAACATTACATCACGCATAGATACGTATATTCTTTTATCTCTACTCCGTTGAACGCGCTGATGAAACGAAAGAAAAGGGAAGACCCCGCTATTGTCATCCACGCTCATACTTTAGCCTGAAGCCCTGAATTGAATAGGCTCGCGTTTGTTTCATCGAATGCAGCATGCAACAAGCGAAGTCGTTTACATTCATCGTGCAACAAGTCCTTCGACGCGAAAACGACTTCAGATTCGGATATACTGTTAAATGACAAGCCGATTCATCAATATTGACATGGTTTTACTCCGTAACAAATAACCCCAAACTTTCCCAAAAACTGTTAAGACGTTAACTATTTACTCCGTGACGAACAACCATAAACCTGTCCAGTGACAAATAATCCTAAACCTTCCCGAAAACTGTTAGATGACAATCTAACTGTCTCTACCAGGGTTTACTCCGTGACGAACGCCCCTAAACCTGCCCAGGACCTTCCTGACTCATCTTGTCCCAAACACCTTATCCCCACTCTTACCCCTGTTTTGACCATCAGTCCCAATTGCTTATACCTGTGGTGTATATAAGGGCAAGAAAAGGTGGTTGCTGCAACAGTTTTCAGCAGTTCGTACTTGCGTCCAGAGCTACATCGACGAAGAAAGTTCTTGAAGTTCAGACAGTTTTCGGCAGTTCGTATTCGTGGGCAGAGCTACATCGACGAAGAAAGTTCTTGGAATTCTTCAAGTTCTTCAAGTTCCTCATTTATTCCTACTTCGGAGTACAACGCATTCGCACTCGAGGCTTCATTTTTATACACCATATTTATTTCAAGATTCTGACATCATGATCTGCAGGTAAATTATTTTAATTAACCGCGTACCCTTTGTGTCACTGGTAGATTAATCACCGCTTCCTCACTTGCAATTTTTCTTTGAAAAAACGACGTATTGTTTCTCTCTCTTTAAAGAATCGGCTTGTGAAACGATGTTACTAATGATGTGTTATTATTACGCTATCAAATATTCACGCGTAGAAAGTAGTCCCTTGTTCTGACTTGTATGACGAACCGTTGACTCATACTACTTGGACGTGGAAAAGTCAATCCCCGACTTCGTGAGCATTCGAAAACGAGGTCAGGGATGTCCTCGGAACTCGATTTCGTCTGTACATATTATACACAAGCAGAGCTTTTCACGCTTTTCGTCTGTGATTAATAGTGTTACATCTAGCAGTTGGCACGAAATTTGCAATAATAAATGTGCCAACATTATTTTATTGAACAGAAACAGTGTGACCACGTCAAAGATTGCAATTTCTTAAACACATTCGTATAACACAAATTAGAATTATGTACATGTGTATGTATTTTGAGTAAACGAAGGGCTGATAAAAAGAGGGATTGAAGTTAGAAAAATAGTAACGATTTTTATAGGTGGGTGAAGAAAGTAGGTGATAGCTAGAGCTGCGAGCATAGCTGAAGGTGTTCAGCTGTTGTGGGTGGGGATGATGTTAGCGGGCGGTGGTAGCGGTGGTTCAGTTTCCTTCTCACTCGGTCAGTCTCATCCGGGCTGGAATCGCGGTGATGAGCGTTTTCAAAATACGCTAGAGATCTCGCGTTCTCGACGGACTCCGCAAATCAATAACACAGTGCGCGACAGGGAGAAGTACAAAGTTACGAAGTGCGTGTTGATAATTAACTGAAAAGGTGATTATTATAATAATCGAAGGTCTATATATATATATCAGCTTCATCTGTCCGTCAGAGAGAGTGTAAAAATATCGCGATTCACGTCATGTCCTGATGACGGAGTGTCAATGTCCCTCGTATTCATCGATGCAGGCTTCGTTTACTCGTCCAGTTTTCCTAAGTCTAGTGACGAAACTTGGCTATTTCGATGCGCGTCGTAATATCGTTGACGTAACGACCGAATATAAAAGCGAATACAGGCGTCGTTCCGTGCGATGATAACAGAGCGGACTCGAATCGAACGCTGGGTGCTCACTGGCTGGAGATAAGGGGGAACGACATTATTCCGTTCGTACATCGCGTGCTCTGTTATCAAATATGCACACGCGAAATTCTCTCGGCTCTCGTAAAAGCAAAACGCACCAAACTCCAGATTTTTCTAAAATTCAACGCGTGTTTCGTAATTATTTGAAACCGATGCCAGGTTTTAGCTATTTTGAAACTATTTCCGAAGCTGAACTGGACGGGGCGTTGATTAGCTTTAATTATAACCGATAATTAAAGTTGCCTGGCTGCGAATTCCCCCTCGGTTCATTTCCGAGGCTCCCGGCCCGCCTTAAAGCGCAGATGTTAGTATAGGTGATTTTAATACTCCTGCTGATCGTGCGACGAGGGTTAGCCGACGGGGACCCCCGGCGGCTCTCATTTCGGCTGCAGCCAAGGGTGAAACGCAGTTTCAAAGATATATTGAGAGGGTGACTCCGCGCTGAACGGGATCGATATAACACATGCGCCCTGCGGCACAGATTCCTCGCCGGAACGCGCGTTCAACAGCTTTCGTACACAAACCAGTACTCTGCGTCTCCTCCTGTTACCACCTGGCTTATCAACGACTAATCCTCAATAATTTACACTTATCGCCGCGGCGTAAATAGAACAACATTCATAATCGCGATCGCGGCAGTGGTAGGTCGCCCAGCAATATGCGACTGTGATTCGAATCGTCTCTTCGTACTTCAAACCCGTTCTGTGTAATTGATCCTTCGTTTCATTTAATACGAGTACTCTCGATTCGGTGAACTGCTGGCATTCGTAGCTCTGGATAATTAGTAAGTTGAAAGTGAACTGCAATTTATTGTCGGCCTGGTAATGTGGAGTATGTGACAGTCTAAATTGTGTTACTATCTTATCGAATATTTAAGG
>SMSR01009424.1:0-21536 GCA_019453355.1 Ceratina japonica | reverse complement strand
TGGACTTTCAAAACTGGGACTGCACTCAGTAAACAAGAGATATTAGACGAACATTTTTAAAATATTGATTTTATGTAAATTATATAAACGTTATGACATAATGTTTTATAAATAGTTTTATAAATAAATAAATAATATTATCATGTTATTGAAAAACTTACTTTCTTACTTACTTACCTTCTCCCGGTTCATAATCGGTTGCAAGTGTTTCATTTAATTGTGCATTACTGCAATTGTATGTACAGATATCAGATATTTTGTATTCAATAACTTGTTTAAAAATTAAATAAAGACCTTGTTAAACATATGTCTTATTGTTTATATTTAATCACCTGCCCGTTGCTCCTAGAATGACCAACGCCCATTCCTTGACGAAAACTTTGACTCGAAATACTACGATCATTTAATATGTTCTTGATAACATTATCTGTCTCTACTGCCATTGTCAGTCTCTACTGCCATTTGACGGAGAAGTTCGACTCGGAACGGTTCATGGGCGACGGAAGAAGAGAATTTTTGGCCAGCTTTTTGACGTTTGGTATGGGACCGAGGATGTGCATAGGAAATCGATTCGCTCTGCTCGAGATGAAGGCTCTTCTGTTCTACGTGTTTGCCAAGTGCAGCTTGAAGCCCTGTGCAAAGACGCAGATGCCAATGGTTTTCAGTACAAATACGATCAATGTAATGCCGGTGAATGGGTTCTGGTTCAATGTGCAGCCGAGGTCCTCAGAAAACAAGGATGTGACCTGAAGATAATGGCCCCAACCGAAATAGCTGCGGTTATCTTTACTGACGCCTTGAAGGCGTCTTTCAAAGATCATGAATATCTGATACCAGCACGTAACGGCAGATTGAACCATCCTGACGATGATTATGACAGAAAATGGAGGAGAGAACGAAATTTATAATCCAACTAAAAATATGTCTGAGAAATCGTTGTATTACATAATTTCTTTGTCATATGAACTTTCCAAAATAGCCTTATACCTTCTATTACTCCTTATATTACTCCTTACTCCTTATTACCTTACTTTATTTAGTGCTTTTAAGTATGTTTCGAATAAAAATGATATTAGCAATGTTATTTTGTATTATCCTTGACTAAATGACCAATCCTGAGATATTGAGATTAAGAATCATCCCCTGGTACACCACCTGAACAATCCTACGCGGTGGTTCATATTATCTTCAATATTATTAAGCTCTAAGAAGGGGATTATTAATTTTTTATTGAAAACCAACATCAAGATGAAAAATTTCGCTTTCGATTCTTCTCGATATCTCAATCTGTTCCGGAGACATAAAATTCTAAAGTTTAGGTTCAGAGTGTTTGACATAGTGACCTAGGACGACTATATAGATCGGTTTTTAGGGGGTTGGGGTAAGTTCGGGAGTCGGCCACCCTGAGAACGATAGTGGCGTCGAAAAAATTATGGTTGTCTTCACAGGAGGACGATATCTCCGGAACCTGGTATTGTATCAAAGTGAATCGAACGGAATTTTGAAGCCGGAGTTTTTTGCTTCGAACGTTGAAGGATTCATTTTTTTATAGTTATTTATTGCAAAGTTGTGGGCGTTAAACACATATATTTTTTCGGCAGCGTCTACTCTACCGGATTGACGAGTTTTTTGCCGAACCGCCGATCTCGAGAGCGATGACGTGATGTGTGTTAAGTGCCTTGTCTCCCACGAGCTATAGATATAGGGATAGAGACAGGAAACNCGGAACCTGGTATTGTATCAAAGTGAATCGAACGGAATTTTGAAGGCGGAGTCTTTTGCTTCGAACGTTGAAGGATTCATTTTTTTATAGTTATTTATTGCAAAGTTGTGGGCGTTAAACACATATTTTTTCGGCAGCGTCTACTCTACCGGATTAACGAGTTTTTTGCCGAACCGCCGATCTCGAGAGCGATGACGTGATGTGTGTTAAGTGCCTTGTCTCCCACAAGCTATAGATATAGGGATAGAGATAGGTAAGTAGGGGGGCCAGAGGATGTATTAGTATATATTAGTATATATTAGTTAAATAATGAAAAATTTTCATAAGTCTTTAATAATTTCCAGTTTTATTGAGCGCATTATCATTCGTGTGCCTACACACTATACAAAATTGATACGAAACAAATTGATTACATATGTATACATAAACAACTTTGTTTGAAAATATTGTGCAACTATTCGTGGATACAACGATAAAAATATATATTATCGGCAGTAGACTGAACTCCACTTAAGTACATAATCTACTCGCCCAGTATTTCACACTGATGATACTCCCCACTCTTTATCCTTTCAAGCACGAGTCATTCTACACACAGATCATATTTACGTCAGTCTGCTTTCAGATTTCTTCAACGCGACACGCATGAATGCTGGATAAAAAGTAAACGAACGAAGTCGAAGTCTAATTTATTTTTCGAGAAGAGAAATTAAAGGAGAGAAGAATAGAAATTATAAAGAATTAACGATGGACTCGTTGTCCATTATTTTAGCACTCGGTGCTGTGGTTGTGGCAGCGTATTATTACTTCACGAGAGAAGACGTGTATGAGAAACACGGGATACCTCGCAGCAAGGGACTCCCGATCTTCGGAAGCACCTGGAAATTATTCCTCCAACGTTCTAGCTTCGCCGATATAGTTAAGGAGACTTACGATACCAATAAGGACGCGAAGTACGTCGTCTTCTACGACTTCACTTACCCGGCCATCGTCATCCGCGACATCGAACTGATCAAGTCGATCGGCGTGAAACACTTCGAACAGTTCGTGAATCATCGCTCGTTCGCGCTCGACGAGGCCGACCCATTGTTCAGCAAGAACCTCTTCTTCCTCAAGGACGAGAAATGGAAGGAAGTGAGGAACACGATGACCCCAGTGTTCACGTCCAGCAAATTAAAAACCATGTTTGGTCTGATGAACGACTGTGCGAAGAAATACGGAGAGACTTTGGTAAGTTTGCCGGACGATCAGAAGGAGCTCGAGTTAAAGGACGTGTTCAGCAGATATACGACTGACATGATCGCCTCGTGCGCCTTCGGCATTAACTTAGATTCGCTGAAAGACAGAGACAACGAGTTCTACACTTATGGAAAATCGCTGAACACGTTCGGCGTTATTAAGATGATCCGATTCTTCTGTATAAGAAATTTACCACGATTGAGCAAATTATTGAAGCTGAAGATAATAGACCAGAAGATGGAGGACTTCTTCGCAAACATGATTGAGAACAATATAAAAATCAGAGAAGAACGAGGCATAAGTCGGCCGGACGTGATCCAGACGATGATCGAGGGTACGAAGAAGCTGGGTCCAGGGACGAGAATGACGACGTCGGACATAACAGCTCAAGGATTGGTCTTCTTCCTCGCAGGATTCGAACCCGTCGCGCTCACGATGTCCTTCGCCGTTTACGAGCTCGGCGTGAACCAAGAGATGCAAAAAAAGTTGCAGGAAGAGATCGATCAAGTTCTGATGGAGCACGGCGACGTAACTTACGACGCTCTCATGGGCATGAAGTATTTGGAAGCCGTGGTGAACGAGACGATCAGAATGTTTCCGGTACAGCCGTTCACCGACAGAATTTGCAGCGAGAATTTCGAACTGCCTCCGGCGCTGCCAGGCGCGAAACCGTTCGTCGTCGAGAAAGGGGCCTGCGTTCAGTTCCCGATCTACGGCATTCATCGCGACGAGAAGTATTACAAGAATCCGGAGAAGTTCGATCCTGAACGATTCTTGGGCGACGCCAAGAAGGATGCCAGCACCCTGTTGACCTTCGGTTTGGGTCCGAGGTNTGCGTTCAGTTCCCGATCTACGGCATTCATCGCGACGAGAAGTATTACAAAAATCCGGAGAAGTTCGATCCCGAACGATTCTTGGGCGACGCCAAGAAGGATCTCAATCCCAGCACCCTGTTGACCTTCGGTTTGGGTCCGAGGACTTGTATAGGAAACCGCTTCGCCCTGCTCGAAGTAAAAGTGGTCCTGTTCCACCTGTTCGCCAGGTGCAACGTCACCCCTTGCCCGAAGTCGACCATACCTTTGGTCTTTGATAAAACCAAGATAAATCTGATGCCGGTAAATGGATTCTGGTTCGAAGTTCAACCGAGGAAAGAAACGGCCCAGGTATTCGAGTACGTAAACACCATGACTGGTGTTTATTAAAATGATTCATCGCCCTTATCGAATTGGTCTACCATTATATCTTATCTACCGTAAAAATGTGTAGAAACGCTTTATCATAGAGATGAATAAATCGCAATTAGTATTGTCTGGTTGTTTTTAATTACTACCGTATTTTTTATGCCAGACTTTTTCCTTATCTCGTTTGAAGACGATATCGATAATTCATCAATACCTGCTTCCAAGAAACTATTATTATATTGTATGGTGGCTCCTCCTCTCTTTATCTCACTCTTATTAGCATAACATATCTCAAATGGCTTTCGTTGAATTCAGTCAAGTGTCAAAGACAGGCTTGGGAGTTGAGTATAAAAGACGAGTACGGCGCGTTAAGAGCGCTTTCAGAATCCGATCGTCGCAGGTGACTAACGGTGTCCAAACTATTCTCTTCTAATCGCTCGTAATAGTTTCATAAAACCGCGTACAGTTTCCTTAAGACGTGTCGTCTCCAATTTCAGACAGCATTGGTTAAGAATAGAAAATGTTGGGTACAAAAATCTTCGTGATCTTAGCATTAGTTTGCGCAAATAATCGAGTAGTTCTAAGCGATTACTGTTATCAAGATGACGAGAATCCGTATCTGTATTACTCTACAATCACGGCTTACGAAAACGAACATGGTTTGATTAAAAACGTCACAGTGCCGAGTAAGTGCTAATGATTTAATCCAATTATGAATTATAATGAGCGCGTTTCTTTTGAAAGACTGCGAGCCAGTGCAAATCTGGATGCTGGCGAGACATGGAACTCGTTATCCGACTAAGAAGGAAATAAAAGGGATGAAAAATGACTTGCCGGATCTTCAAGAGAGCATTATTAAAAATCACAGGGAACACGGGCGTAAGTACGAAGTTGAAGAGGATTATTTATCTGTTGAATAACTTAATCTGTCGCGCACCAGGCGGTAGCTTGTGCAGAAATGACTTGAAGGAATTAGAATCATGGGAGTTGGACCCGAGCGTTCGCAAATCGAATAAAAAGCTCTTAACTAAGCAGGGTGAGGAGGATTTACTGTCGCTCGGTAAGCGGTTCAAGAACTCTTTCCCTGAATTGTTCAAATTTTCTCCAAATGACACCTTGAATGATAGATACAAAGTAAGTTCTAAGATATTTGATGAAATCTCTGTTGGACTCTCGTAATGGATTCATTCACTTTAATCTTAATTACAGTTTAGGTCGACGGATACCCAGCGCACGGTTCTTAGCATGGAACGTTTCATTAACGGCCTCTTCGGCAACGTGACTGTTAGCAACACGGAAGTGGTACCGAGTTCTGAAGACTTTTTATTAAAAGTAAGAAACTTAATGTAACTAATGTTTGAAACGATTTATAATTTTTCTAAATCATTTCTAGCTTTACAAGAATTGCGAGACATGGTCGGAAGAATCCACTAATGAAGAAGATGAAGGAGACAAATTTTTAGATTCCCCACAGTTCACTCAAGTAGTTCATAATGTTAGCCAACGACTCGGTTTCAAGGAAGATCTTGATTCTGGTATTCCTGCAGATTTAATGATCCACCTTCGCGGTGGCTAATTAATTAATTAATTAATTATTTAGATGACGTTCTGCTGATGCACAATGCCTGCGCTTTTGAGAGCGCCTGGTACATCGGAAAAAAATCTCCCTGGTGCGCAGCGTTCGTAGCAGATGAGTTAAAAGTAATCGAGTACAAACACGACCTTCACTATTACTATCACGCCAGTTATGGTCGAAACCTGAGCAGGGCTGTCGGGTGTCCACCATTGCAAGACATGCTTAATCACTTCTTGTAAGCATCACAATCATTTCAATTACAATTTTTTGTAAATTTAATATAAATCTCAAATTTTAGGAAACTTGAAAATGGGGACTTAGAAGAGCCAAAAGGTGTCTTTTATTTCGCTCACAGTTCCGGAGTCCAGCTACTCCTTACATCAATGGGCATCGCGAAGGATGCGACACCTCTGGAAGCTAACAATTTCGAAAACATGAGAAATCGAACCTGGAACACTTCTCACCTCGTGCCGTTCGCCGCGAATCTCGCCGCAGTCTTCTTCAAGTACATTTTTCAAACATCCTAATTTGTTTCGTGCTTTCTATTCATACTTTTTCCAGGTGCGAGTCCGGGAACAAGGTGAGATTTTATTTGAACGAAAGACCTCTCGACTACGAAGGTTGCGAGGCGGGCGTCTGCGATTGGGAGTACTTGAAAAAGAAAATGGAATTCGCCTTCAACTGCAACAAAGACTTCTGCTCGAAATGACGCCGGAGCGCCGGTTCTTTCGACGGGTCATCGATCGCCCACAGAAAAAAGAGGAAAAAAACAAGAGGAGGCGATGAAATCAGATAATGGTAAGAACGATTCTGTCCGAGTGATTACGAGCGCCGTATCAGATGTGCTTTTGTCGTGAATCGTGTGGAAGAAATTACAGTCTTGACGAGGCGCGCGCGCGTGTGTCCGAGGCAACGAAGCCAGACGACCTTATATTACTGTCATATAAGCTGTCGCGATGAACGATTGTCCGCACGCAGTATGACACCTTCGAATTTCAACTGCGCATACGTAATTATCGCTATTTAAAGTCTGCCATTATTCGATTCCATCTGATTAAAAATTACCTCAGAATAATCACACATGTAACAGTGTTATATAATTTTTATCTGAAAATAAATATTGCAAATAAATCGGTCTGCTTGTTCACTATAGAAGTCATTCCTTGGTTTTAACAGAGTATAAAATGGTATAGGCTGTACAGATGGGGAGCAACGAAGCCTGACGACCTTACGTCAGTGGCACCTGAACTACCGTGACGAATAGCGATCACGGTACCTAAACGACACAATGAATCACGTATAAAAAAATACTGTTAATCATTATCCGAATTGTATCGTTTATTAAGGTACAGTCGGAAAAGTACCCGCGCCCTGGAGTTCCGGGAATCGATGGCCCCTGAATGGACGTCGACGAATATTACAACGAGCCATTTAATCGTAACCATGGGGGCCACGCAGCCCCGACTCTTTCTTTATCGATCGCGCGTGCTCAAAGTAACGAAGCAGCGCGATTTTCTAGAACGCATGAAACGGTTGGCCCGGTGAAGGATCAGAGGCTACGGTGGAACAGTATCACGCGATTCCGCGGCCACCGGTCGTGGCAACTATACGACTTTTACACGGTATATAGAGAGGCAGGAGCAACGAAGCTCGACGACCTTACGGCGGCAGTGGCATACAAGCTGCCGCCTCGAGAGGAGGTCCGCGATCGACAAACCGGTGTACGACGCTCTTTTCGCAGTTCGTTGGGAATTTTCAGCGGTGACACAGTGCCAGTGCCCGAGAGTCGTTGAAGTCGCCGGAATCCAGTCGCAGAAATCGTCAACCGGGACCATTTAAATCGAACACTGCCGTTTTTTTTCGAATAAAAGACCCTCCGATTCTATCTATAAAAAAAAAATATCGCGGACTATAGTTTCTATGCAAGTCGGACGCAGTGAGGGGGATCGCAGGCTTCAGAGAACGATTCATTGTGTCGAAATGTTTATAAAACATTTATAGGATCTAGTTCCGAAGCGGAGGAGGGCAAGGCTTTTCTGGGAATCGAAGAAAAGTGAAAATTATACGACGCGCCGTTGATTGTGACTTTCCTCGCAGTACTTTTCCGCAGACGTACCCGCGTCCGATTTGATGCGCCTAAACAGGGCGTGAAGTTTGAAACACCGGCTACGGAGATTGCGGTAATTTCCTCGACGAAAATGAAACTTTTTACGCTTTGCAATTCGCTTCTGTTATTTTTGCTCGACGTAAGGCGCAGCGAATTCCGTTTCCATTACCGAGATGTCAAGCGTTCGTGATACTTTTATGTATTTATTTCGCGACAAGATCACAAAGATGATCCCTGCGGTCTGGGGTGGAAAATGCAATATAATAAAACATTTCATAACCGGTAAAAGGTATTTGAGGCAGGTCGTGAAAGCGGCGCGGATGAAACACCGGCGACGAGGGGAGGGGACGAAATTTATTTCATTCAGGTTTTAATAAANCTATAAAAAAAAAATATCGCGGACTATAGTTTCTATGCAAGTCGGACGCAGTGAGGGGGATCGCAGGCTTCAGAGAACGATTCATTGTGTCGAAATGTTTATAAAACATTTATAGGATCTAGTTCCGAAGCGGAGGAGGGCAAGGCTTTTCTGGGAATCGAAGAAAAGTGAAAATTATACGACGCGCCGTTGATTGTGACTTTCCTCGCAGTACTTTTCCGCAGACGTACCCGCGTCCGATTTGATGCGCCTAAACAGGGCGTGAAGTTTGAAACACCGGCTACGGAGATTGCGGTAATTTCCTCGACGAAAATGAAACTTTTTACGCTTTGCAATTCGCTTCTGTTATTTTTGCTCGACGTAAGGCGCAGCGAATTCCGTTTCCATTACCGAGATGTCAAGCGTTCGTGATACTTTTATGTATTTATTTCGCGACAAGATCACAAAGATGATCCCTGCGGTCTGGGGTGGAAAATGCAATATAATAAAACATTTCATAACCGGTAAAAGGTATTTGAGGCAGGTCGTGAAAGCGGCGCGGATGAAACACCGGCGACGAGGGGAGGGGACGAAATTTATTTCATTCAGGTTTTAATAAAACGTCGCTTACACATCTACGAGGAATTTCATTTGAATAAATAGACGCGTATGCCTGTCTGCTGCGAATAATTAAACCGGTGGAACGTACCAGTCGAGATCGGCGAGCGTGACGTTTACGTCCTACTTTTGTTCTCAATTATCAAGTACGAATTGCCGTCCGCCGCGTTGTTTATCGCGTGGGACGGACTGTTTTGTTCATCCTTCTAGAATGATTCAGCAATCGAATGACCAGGTACAATTGGTAATTGAGTTAGAGCCGATCGTCAGAAACTAGCGTGTGATATTTCATTGCAAACGTAATTCGAGTTAGGCTTGAATCTAAGTATTCAAATTGAAATTATAATAGGGAATTATGAAATTTAATGTGACGAGGTTTGACGGAAGAGTCAGATCGGTACCAGGCTTACACGGCGTTCGCCACTTGCGGACACAAGACATTAGCAATAAGTAGGCCAAGTAGACTTATTAGACTGAAAGAAGGCTTCGCTAATCGAGCCACCGGCCAATTACGTTATCGTCAACCTTACTTAATCTTTGAATTGCTCTTTTAACATCATCCCGCCCTCATGGACCCTTGATGAAAGCATATTTTACTCTCCGTTCGGAGAAATAAACGATTATGGCTATTTAAAAATAATAATACTCAATATAATTCACGTCCTACTCTTCGAAATTTGTTAACCGCGGCTGTTTAATTAGCAGCGTCAGGTGTAAAGTTTGATAAGAGGAGAACAAACGTTGCGCTCCTTAAAAAGTTGCAACTAGGCCTTTAGCGGAACCTGTTTCCAGCTTAGGAATTATGCAATACGGCTGTCGGTCCGCGTAATGCGCGAGCACGTCTTGGCTTTCACATTCACGCACACGTTTCCCGTTTATCCTTCACCTTGATGCACGTGCAACTTTTCGCGCAGACATTGCACACCTGAACAATCAAGCCTCCACAAACATCATTTTTAAAAAAATTATAAAAATGATGAATCTTCAAATTGTACTTCATAGTCCTTCAAATAAATATTGAACATGCACTTAAGTATAATTTGAAGATTACGTTAACGTCACGCGCGCGGATTTATCGATTATGTAAACCGTAAGAATGTGATGGACAAATCATTGCGCGTTTTTTTCCAGCGTTTAACCATGAAAAATAGAATAAAGAACCGAGTTACGTAACGTCTATTTTACGTACGTACGTACGTACGTCTAGTCGTTCGCGATTCGTGAAGCTGGTAAAGTAGCACGTGACATCAGCACAGGAAAATGTAGGTTTACTGCCGCTGTCCGTACTTCAATGAACGCAAAAACCGTTTTATGGACCCGGACAAGAATTTCGCGCCGTTACATTTCTCCCCTTCTTTTTCTCTTTTTTATACTCGCGAGTAAAAAAAAATAGTGACGAGGCAAACGAGTGGAACAAAATTTAACGAGACGTGTTTCTCGCCGCGTTTGCAGACTCGACAGGCTTCAAAATGAACGCGCCGCTGTTCTTCCTGATTTTTTTAATAAGTCACGTTTACGCGCGCGACGTCGACTACTGCTTCACGGACGAGGACGACCCGTACCTGTACATGGCCACGAAGACTGCCTACCATTTTGTCCACGCCGGAAAAACTCGGTTCCAAGACGTGCCCAGTAAGTCCTCAGGGCGCAGGTTAAACCAGGATAAGGGAATTACGTTAATTGACTTTTTTATTTGACAGACTGCCGGCCGAGGCAGATTTGGATGTTCGCCACGCACGGCACCCGGTGCCCCACGCGAGACGAGAGCCAGGAGATGCTCAGGCTCGCGGAGCTGCAGACTCAGATCATGAACAATCACGAGACGCGAAACAGTGAGTACAATTGAAGCGAAACGTAAAAGTAGAAGCGGAGCGTGTCCGAGGGGCATTATTCATCGCGCAGGTTCCGAGAAAAACGTTCCGCCTGCTATGGCGAACGCCGGTGAACCAGTTCGCCGGCAATTCGGGTCATTGACACTTTTACGTATCGATCTCCGCTACGCGTTGTCTCGTACTCCGATCTATAGTTACGTTTCCAGTTGTTAGCCCTAGTTAGCCCTAGATTTATTGATCACACGCATAAATGGGGCTGCAGATATTCTGATACGACGTGTCTCGTCACTGAACGTTCGATTTCTGTGCAGATAAAATGAACACAGACTGCATTTAACGATATTGAAAAATGTAATCGAGGAAGGAATGAAACGATTTGAATTTATTTTTCGCAGACGGTCGGATGTGCAACAGGGATTTAGAAAATTTGAAAGAATGTCTACAGATATTTTGATACGATGCGTCTTATCACTGAATATTCGATTTCTGTGCAGATAAAATGAACACAGACTGCATTTAACGATATTGAAAAATGTAATCGAGGAAGGAATGAAATGATTTGAATTTATTTTTCGCAAACGGTCGGATGTGCAACAGGGATTTAGAAAATTTGAAAAATGTCTACAGATTGATACGACGCGTCTTATCACTGAATATTCGATTTCTGTGCAAATAAAACGAACACAGTATTTAATGTGTCGATATTAAAAAATGTAATCGAGGAAGGAATGAAACGATTTGAATTTATTTTTCGCAGACGGTCGGATGTGCAACAGGGATTTAGACAATTTGAAAAAATGGAAGCCGGACGAGTACCTCGCAATCGAGAGGGCGGAAGTTTTGACACCGCAGGGCGTCGAGGACATGAAATTGCTGGCTCGGCGATTGCAAAGCAATTTTCCGCAGCTTCTTCAACCGAGCAGCGACTACATAACGCCGGAGAATTACGTGGTACGTGCGAAGATTGGAACGAAACTTGAAAGCCGCTAGATTTATCTCTAAACGTCGAAACGGTTTTAGTTCAAGACGACCGACGCGCGGGACAGCATGGAGTCCTTCATGGAAGGATTGTTCGGGAATAGGAACGCGGTGGAGGCGGAGGACGTTCCCGTGAACGACACCTTGCTCACGGTAAGTACCGAATCGAATTTATTTAAACAGTGGCAAGACAATTTCTTTTTTATTCAGTTGTACAAAACGTGCAACGCGTGGGAGGGCGACCGGAGCAACACCTCCACCGAAGTAGTCGCGTTCGAAGACGGAATGGAGTTCCAGGATCTGATAAAAAACGTCAGTCAACGTCTGGGATTCCTCTACGACATCTCCAAAGGTAAATTTCAATCATCCTTATAATCTGAACGCCGACGGCTGATCTCCGCTGATGCAATTCTTCAGAATCGATCCTGACGATGTACGATATGTGCCGTTACGCAAAAGCGTGGACGGTCACGCAGCTTTCTCCTTGGTGCGCCGTCTTCAGCAAAGAGGAACTCCGTGTGCTGGAGTATCGCGAGGATCTCAACTATTACCACAAGGCCGGATACGGATGCGCAATCAACGCTCAGCTAGGATGCACGCTTCTAAAGGACATGATGAATCAGTTCTGGTAATCTCGCCCCATTATCATTCCCATTCTCATGTCGCCCGCCGTCCCGGTATTTTCGATTGGTAATATCCATTATCGATTGGTATTATCCACCTTGCAATCTCAGACCTAACAAAACTTTTTGTCCAGTTAGATTTACTTCTCGATTTGGACATTCTAATGTAGTAAACAGAATATTGTTTAAAGCCAACAGATTTTGTCACATTTTTGACATTTTTATTGACGCCTGCTCAGTCATTAGAAGAAAGCTTTGTTCCTTTTTCGCTTCTCAGTCGTTATAATATCTCTTTTTCTTTTTTTTTCTTTTTTTTTACTGCTCTGTACCACTCTCTTCAATATTAAATAAATAAATAAATAAACATCGTCCTTCTTCACAGGAAAGCGACGCAGGCAGAGGAGGTCCGGCCCAGCGGCACGTTCTACTTCAGCGACATCATAAGCCTGCAGAACTTGTTGACCACGTTGAGCATTAACAAGGATTACATAGCGCCGACCGCGTTCAATTACAAGGAAATGGCCAAACGTCATTGGCGAACCTCCTTCATGTCGTCGTTCGCCGCCAATCTAGTCGCTGTACTCTTCAAGTGAGCCAAATTCTCGACCCTCAATGAGAATAATTCCGAGACGCGACGAGAAATATTTTTATTTTCATTGCCAGATGCGACGACGCCCGAGAACCAAACAAAGTGATGTTTTACTTGGCGGAGAAGCTGGTCATGCTCGACGGCTGCGACGTGGGTCTCTGCGACTGGCAGTATCTGAAGCAACGGTTCAACTCGGTCATGAAGAACTGCAACCTGAACGTCTGTTGGAACGGAAACGGGAGCATAACTGCGTCCGCTCCCAGCTTCGTTTTAATCGTCCTTCTCTCATGCTTCACTCTAGTCCTCGCGCGGAAATAAATAAGGAGCAAGGCGCACTTACACACTTGTATACGCGTGTTGTCGATATTATTTGTAATATGCATAATATATACATACATACATATATATATATATATAAAATACATGAAATATTAAACGCGCATGAAATTATCGTAAAGGCTATTGAGATAATTTCTGACGGACAGCTGCAATTATCGCTGAATGCGCGTACCTTCAGTACGATTATTCCTACTCTATCGCTACGCGCGTAATTTATACAAATTTCTGTAGTCTATCGTCATTCTCATTTGTTTATATGTCGCAAGTGTATGTAATCGATTAAGTGACACGTTATTTATACTCCCACGCGTTCTCCTCTTTCTTATCGACGTCCGTCCGACTGCAACGAACGGTGAACCGTACATAATTGCACAATTATTACTACTGATATCCCCCGAACTTTTCGTACAGTTTCATTCAGTACTGTAGCCGGATTATACGAGAATAAATTACTTACAATTATCCCTGGGACGTGGAACATTTATTTCTTCACCTTCCCCTCATTCTTGTTAAGCGGCGAGACAGACGATGAACAGGGAGGCAATCTTATCTTTATTTAATCAGTCGCTGGCTCGCGGTTCTTGGAAACTCGGTCCGTGATCCCGCGTCCGTCCAGCGTAATTAGTGGCAAACGAGTTTAAAGTACGGGAACGTTAATCAGATTTATTGGGTCGATGAAAAATTGACGACGATCGCGGTTGATAAAATTATCATAATCATGGTGTGATGCGTCGTCAAGGATGATTTGTGCGAATTTGCATCGGGTCCAGGCCGTTCGTATTACCGATTACCCTGAGAGATAGACGTTGGTGTTAATTGAACACGCCTGCACGCAGGTAAAATTTAATGAAAAGATCCTTCGGTCCCATTGAATCAATTCCTTTTCAAGTACGAGTATATTTCTCTACTTAGAGATTTTTATTTCTCCAATTCCTTCTTCTAAACCAGTCATGCCTTCTGAAAATGTATGATCTCATTTAAAAAAAAAATGGTTTGAAGGACAGGCTAATTACAGGTTTATACAATTCGTTATAATAAATTGAAGGAAATTATTGACATCAGCGAATGACATCATTACTCTTCATATGATATAATTCTTTTCACTGTTCCTGGCAACACCATTACGCCGATACGATCAATTTCGAATTATATCTAATGTGAATGTAACTTAATGCAACGTCTGTCATTGAATTTATTATTAATTATTATTGCATTCGGGTAGATTAAAATTTCCACGTCGGAGAAAACAGGAAACTCAAACTCAGTCGTTTCCTAGAACTCCATGTATTGCATTGCAAATCAAACTCTAAGAGTAGTTTGTTCAACTGTATGAATTTGCCACTCTGCCTCCTGGCACTTCAGCATCTAAACCNTAAAAAAAAAATGGTTTGAAGGACAGGCTAATTACAGGTTTATACAATTCGTTATAATAAATTGAAGGAAATTATTGACATCAGCGAATGACATCATTACTCTTCATATGATATAATTCTTTTCACTGTTCCTGGCAACACCATTACGCCGATACGATCAATTTCGAATTATATCTAATGTGAATGTAACTTAATGCAACGTCTGTCATTGAATTTATTATTAATTATTATTGCATTCGGGTAGATTAAAATTTCCACGTCGGAGAAAACAGGAAACTCAAACTCAGTCGTTTCCTAGAACTCCATGTATTGCATTGCAAATCAAACTCTAAGAGTAGTTTGTTCAACTGTAACTACGAGCATGAATTTGCCACTCTGCCTCTTGGCACTTCAGCATCTAAACTATTCCAGTTACTTAACAGTGATTAAAGAACCGATTGCAGACTTTTAATTAAAAGTAAAACCGTTCGATGTTCAGTTCATCGTACACTCCTCTGATGGTGACGTCGAAGTAGTCAATGGAATCTACAAAACCGTGGCGCGTGCCTCACCTTCAACTATTATTTCCATTAACGACACGACGCCCAGCGAGTTGCCATTTATTCACGTATCTGACCGCACGTTTATTCTCTACGTTTACGTTTCGAAGCATGTCCCGGACTCTGATGAAACGAAGAACATGATCGAAGTTATGTCACGCTCTGAGATTGCGAACCCAAAAGTTCTGCTGATAACTCTGCTGGAAGAACGGGATTATAACTTCGAATCGTTCATGAAGAAAATGTGGGGAAAGCGTATCCTCCACGCAACGATCCTGGACGTGGGAAAATCTAATGGAGTGACAGTCGTTAAGCTGCATTACATTTACTGATGTCTACGAGCAATTTTTCTACTGTTCTGCCGTGCAATGGTTCCCTGATAAAACAAGGGACCTTTACGGTTACCCGTTCGAAGTGTACATGAAGAATCATCCGGGCCATTTGACTGTCAAGACGGACTTGCAGTTGTATCCAGTGGAATACACAGGACCAGACGCGAATACTGTACAAACGCTCGCTAGTAAATTGAACTTCAGCATTAAACTACTTAATAAACTCGATGACAGAATGGACATGTTTATTCCAATGTTTCCGTACTTTCGGACTGGCGAAGTATACTTGACTCAGGAAAAAACGGTAGCTTACGATCTCGACGAATGGTGTCCGCTGGTCCCGGTACTTTATAAAAAAAATACCGTCTCAATGCAAGCTCTATATGGGATTCTCTTCAACAATTTGTTATTGTTAATATTCTGGATAATATCGTTAGTGTTTAAGTTCGACCCGAGCACCTGGCGACTGTTGGAGATCCACCGTTTATTAATAAGCGCTTCGGCGTTGATGAAGCCGAAGAAATCAGTTGAGAGAATTATATACTGCAGTTGCATGCTGGTTTCAGCTATATCCGCGTCCTCTATATTAAGCATGTTGACCAGCGAGATGTTGAACGACAAAACTGAGATAGAGTTCAACAATTTTGAAGAGTTCAATCGATCTGGATTGACCCTGAAAGTGCCATCTCGGATTATCGGCGTTATTTTCGAGGCGATCGACGATCCAACGTACTTAGCGTTGAAAAAGAAAGTGGGAATTTTTAATGGTGGCGACGAGTGCGTGGAGCATTTGGTGAAGTACAAGAACACCAGTTGCTTCATGGACACCAGGAAGGCGATGGTGTATATTTACTCGTACCGGAAGAGAGGAGAACATGAGGATCAGCTCGCATTTGTGCTTCGCGAAACGGCCGATGGGCTACTTCCTGCACAAACGCACGACGTTCAAGCACGAGATCGATATTGTACTAACGAGAACGAGTTTGAGGTCGTCGGGCATTTACACGAAGTGGCAACGGAATTTCAGTGGAACCGTCGAGGAACAGGGAACTCGTCCGGCGAACGTCAACGATTCCTTTCAAACAGCGGTCACGAGGAATCTGGTTTATATTGCCGGATTCGGATACTTGCTATCGTTCTTTGTACTAATATTCGAAATCATGATGCACTATACCGATCGCTGACACATGCGCGTGGCGTAGCGTTAGAACGTGAGGCCAATTTAAAAGTGGGTCGGCGAAGAAAATCGAAGAAGCGAAATCGATATCATTATAACATTTAATAAAAATTGACTACTATTAACTTGTGTACAAGATTGTAGTTTGTTCCTTGGAATATTAAAAAAATTGGAGGTATTAAGGAGGTTCATTCGGTTAAGAAATTAACAGATAGATCTCCAAAAAAAAATTTGATAGTCTATAACAGTATACCAGGATACCTCAAAATAATTTTTAAGTCATTTGGATACCTTAATGATGAGATATTAATATAAATATTTTTTACAATTTTAAATGTAGTCATATGGAAAAGAGTGATTTCCCAGACTTCTATCGCTAATTTATTAGGTACTGACAGACAGTTTTGAATGAAACTTATGTCATATTAAAGAAAAACATTTGACGAATATTTTAATTGCAAATTTAGGTAGATTGGGTGACTATGAATCGAGAAATATCTAAACACAACAAACGAAATCTTTAGAGTAGATAACCTCCGTTATTAACATGTATGCTAGTCAAATCAAGCTCCCCTTTTCTATAACTTGCATTTGACTTGCTACGTAGCAGATGAGCCTCCTTAAAAAATGGTAACAGTTCTAATTTGACGGGGACGGGAGTCCGGCAATATTTCCGTTGCGAAGGGATATTTTTCTTGCTTGCAACCCTTGGTTGATCAGGCATCGTGTTTCCCTCTTCGTTCCATTTCTTGGCCGCTACCCCCACTGGGAGTTCCGTTCAGCTCCCGCTGCGAAACCACGCAGCAAAGTAGTCAGCGTGCGATCAGTGTCGGACGGACCGGCAGCGTGTGCAGGCGGCGGATGCTCGCGTTTGCCGTCCCATACCGCGGTTTATTTCGATCTCCTCGAGCGTTACACGAGACGAGACGAGGCGACGGGATTCCGGATAAGACACATAGGAGCGGGCATCGAACTGGCCTGCGGAGAAAGCATCGAGGCGAAAGAGCCGAAAATCGTGAGTGAAGAACGTAGACACGTGTCGATGATTCCCTCCTGTTGAATTGCTCTCGCCCACGCTTTTATTCGGACGGTACATCGTTCACGTTATTGTCTCTCCGCGAGGAGCCTCGTAATCCACTGTGCTCCCTTACGGTTTTGATTTATTTTTAATTCCGCTCCGGTTTCGGCCGACCGCGTGCCTCGCATTCACGTGCGATCAGCTCTGCTCCTCCAAATTCGATTTAGCATTTAAAAAATTAATTAACCTCTTCAATCATCAACTTACCGTATTTAAAACAATACATAATACTTATTCAATTTTTATCGTTTCCAATCGCTCCTTGAATTTTTTAAAATCGACTCGATATCGTTTTATTTGTAACAATCATAATCGTCGCATGAGCGACAACAGTGTCGCGTGTAACGACCAGCTGTAGCAAGCTGTAAATTGATCGCGGGGTGGGTCTGTTCTGGAAATTTTACCCTAACGGAACTCGTTGGGGCTCGGCGGTGTACCAACCCCTCTGGCTTCCGACCCTTCGCGTGAATTTCTTCCACCATGCATACCGTGAACCCCACTTTCGATTCGTGTATCATACAGAACCGCAACACGAGGAACTTTCCCCGCCGACAAAGCCGAAATTCGGCAGAGTAAATTTGCCTCGGGCTAAGCTTTACCCCGTTTACCGCATTGATCGTTGAAAGCAACCAATTATTTCCTGCGATTCCCCTGCAATAATAACAATAATAATAATAATAATAATAATAATTTATCTCAAATTAATCTAGAGAGACATAACTGATTCGACTAATGAAAAGAATTCATAATTATGCTATAGTATTTAATTAGGTACTTCCATTGTCTGTTTACAACTTGTTTAAATCCAGAGAGAAATTGGATAAGCAAAGAGTATAATATAAAACGTAAAGAATACGTAGACTAAAAAAATTATTTCTAAAGAGTAAAAGAAGTTTCCATTTGTTGAGCTGAGAGCTTTTGCTTGCAGTCTAGTTATTTAGGAATTAGACGGCTTCGTACACTTTTAAAACTGGGACGCATTTAACTTATTAACAAATAGTATTGCAATCAGAGTGCATAGCGCACTATACGCGCTCCATAAGGCAGTGAAGAGATCGATAATAATTGTCGTAAAACGGCATTGACATGCTTTCTGGTATGGAATTCCGTAGCAGATAGAGTGTCACTGAAACCGTGGGGCGCTTCGATGTTTTTCGTTCCCATCTAAAGCACAATATACTGTCCTCTATCTCTGTTTCTGATTACTCGTCAAGAAAACGCTGAATCGCGTTCCGTGCACTAAACAGCGGCGGATAGTAATCAACGGTTCTAGGCCAAATCGTCGCCGCGTGCATTCTGCTCCCAGACAATATCCAATTTAATTAGAACAGTTCCTCGTCGATTCGAAATTTTCGTTACGACTTCTTTACTGTCCTTTCGAATGTCCTTTGTCAGTGGCGTTTTACGCTTGCACGCGAAAATGAACGCCCTAGCGGGGGCCGTAAATTTCTGATTGCATCTCTCAAAGGATAACGCCACGCCGCCCGCCGCGCTTTATGCATGACGTCTGAAAGCATAGGTGAGCCTTTTGTACTTATCCGGGAAACTCGTAAAGATTTTACATTCCCATTAGAGGACCTCAGACGTAGCTCGGGAAGAGAGAAAAATACGAAGACAGTGTCCTACTTGTATTTTATACCGCGCGACCGTTACCGGTTTATAGTGGCCAATTATGCGGTCCATTTTCGACGGCGGGAATATGATACAACGCGTCCGGCGAGATCGTTTCCATCAATATCATTCTAATTACAGGCATTCGGTTTAATGCATTACTGCGTAGAGAGAGTTTCTGGGAAAATTGGCAGCCAGTCAACGAGATCAATTATTGCCTCACTTGCGATATATTCTCGCGACAAGGCGTGATATTCTGCGAGACGATTCCATACCGATTTCCCATCCGCGCCGCCATTACATCGGACATCATCGAACGGCCGATCGTTTTATCATCGTTCCCGTGTCACGTTTCTACATATAGGTATATTTTTATCGCCGCGTCGTCGTCGTCGTGTCGCGACGAAAAAGTTTTGGCACGCGGCGACGCGCCGCGCCTTTGAACCAGCCGGTTTATAACGGGAGAATTTCACGCGCTTTGCCCCTGTTTGATCTTTACGCACGTCGTAAACTATTTATTTACGGGCATTGTAAATCAGCTGGAAGGTCCCCTCGGCCGCAGGTGGCAGAGGCCCTCCCCCGCCTTACGTCGACGAACATAATCGCGGCGTGATGCAACTTGTTATCATTCTATACGAAATCAGGCTGTCCCACGCGGTGGGACAATCATATATTTATTTATTTATTTGTTTATTTATTTATTTCACGGGTCAATTGGCCCTTTACAAGTGCAGTGAGAATAAAAGAGCAGATAAAAGAAAAAAGAAAAAAAAAAATAGTGAAAGATTTACATAATTATAAATAAGAAAACGGCTATTAGAATAACAGAAGTATCATGCGATAAGGAGTTTATAAATGATGCATTAAGAAATATATCACGTACTTCACGCGGCGAAAGGCTTTTATTTATCCCCGGTTGCTTCCTAATCATATATTCGTGAGCGATATTTTTATAAACAGAATAAAAATATAATATTAGCAGGATAGTTTCTCTGCGTTGATGGGAAGCGACACCTCCGGATTTTCGTTCCCTCGTAGTCGGCTTAGAGCCTTTATCCAGGGAATTTCCCCGGCCGCTTTCACGTCCCCGGGAAAACTTCGTTAAGCGGCCATTTGAATGGAGGAGAGGCCGCCTCCCCCTCGGGATTTCTGCGGTCATCTCGAAGCGGTGCTCGAAATTTTCTTTACCTGCCCGTACCAGCCCGTGTTGCTGGGAAACGCGCGTGTTTATTCGAGGTAGAGCTCCCCGGCTTTCGGCCCATTGTATTTATACCCTCCAACCAAAACAGACCCGGCCGCATGCATCGGCCTTTTAAACATCGCCGGCTCGGAAAACAAGTGCACCGAGTATAGGTATAATGACCGGCGTTCGGTTAATGTCGCCGAATTTAATTGTCCAATCGATGGGGGACCGGACGGTTCCCGGAATCGCTGCGAGATTCACTCTCTTCGCCCTTTTATTTATCAACCCCCGGGTGCATTCTGCTCGTGTACATACAATAATTCGGGACATGGGAACGGAAACATTCCGAGCGGAATGTATATTTGTGCTCCGAATTATACAAAGAGGTGTGCATGCAAATTGTGAAAGCTTTGCAGCGTTCAATTCCGGCTGAAAAATGTGTCGATGCGAGGGAGACAATGCGAGAAGCAATAAAAGTTGTTAACGATATTTCTATATAAGTATTTTTGGAATTTTTGATAAAAATTATTATTATTAGTTTAGTACCTTTTGCTTAATTAAATTTTGGCTGGTAAATTAAATTAATTAATTAAATTGAGGGAAGGTGATTAAACTAATGGTAATAATTTTGGGCGAAATTTTCGAAAGTTCAAAACGCCGCGTTTCTATTTTTTTTTTTATGTGATATTTCTAGCTTTCACTTTTGAATATTATTATTATATTAGATGCAAAATATTGGCTTGTCCCGAAAGTTCCGAGTTTTGGCAGCTAGCATTAGGACAGGTGTTTGTCAGAATGATTAAAAACCAATTAGGTGGGTATTCTAGAAAGCGAGACTCCAGGTGTAAATGTGTTTGAACATTAAATCACTATATTCCAAATATAAATGTATCAAAATCAAAATGCAAGTATAAATGTGTATAAAAGTTAAATCACCATATTCCAAATATAAATGAATCAAAATTAAAATGCGGCTTAAGTATTCCATAAAAATCGGCAAAAATTTTAACCCAATAGATTGCATTATTTGAATAAAAAACAAATTTTCCTAGTTCTCATCCTTTAAATAATATTAAAATG
>SMSR01009423.1:4086-17666 GCA_019453355.1 Ceratina japonica | reverse complement strand
CGATCTCTATAAATCGATAGGTCGATCTCTATAAATCGATAGGTCGATCACTACAAATCGATAGGTCGATCGCTTACTGGCGTAATGAGGCACGCTGGGCGCGGTATGAAACAGGCGATGGATGCCGTGGCCGCAATAACTACGGACGACGCTGAACCCCTGCGCCTGTGCGTGCTTCTGTATAATATTCCCGATCTCTCTATACTTCTCTCCGGGCCGCACTATGTCTATGGCCTTCGACAAGCACTCGTACGACACCTCGACCAGCTTCCGGATCTCCGGCTTCACGTTGCCGACCAGGAACGTCTCGTTCAAGTCCCCGTGGAAGCCATTATGGTACACGGTGACGTCGACTATAAAGAACAGATATGTATCAGGGTCTCAGGACTTCCCGGCGTTTGGATTATCGGGGACTTACCGTTGCAGATGTCGCCGTCTTCGAGGGGCCTGGTGTCAGGGATCCCGTGACAGATCACTTCGTTGACGGAAGTGCAACAGCTGGCCGGGAATTGGTAATAATTTAAGGGAGATGGGTAGCAGTCTCTCTCGATGCAGGCTTCGTGCACTGCGCGGTCGATCTCCGCTGTCGTCACGCCGACGTCGCACGTCTTCGCCGCTTCGTCTAGCACTTCTCTTCCGAGCTGCAACACCATTCAAGGTCGATTAACCCTTTGAGTACTTAATAACATGATAATGAATCTTATGCTACTTCAAATGTAACCGAAGGGTTAAACGCGAGCGACGCGGGGGCGGAACTGTCCTACCTTGCAAGCTACTCGCATCCCCTCGATTTCCTCGTCGTCGAGTACTTTGATATGAGCACAGCCTCTCATCTTCTGCTCGCTCACTGACAAACCGGTCGGGTGAGTCGCGTAGTCGGGACGTTTGATGCTCTCCGGCACCTCTCGAGGCGGGTCCTTCTTGAACGGACGCAACTTCCCGGTGAAGTGAAAATAAGGCCACGGATTGTATTCGTCGGAAGAATTGTCGCCGCCGGTTCCCTCTGATCAAACAGTTCGATTCAAATTTCCCGCTAATAAATTCGATCAAGGAGGCTCTACTCAGAATGAAAAATTCATAGAACTGTTTGAAATTGTCTAATTTATTGAATCAAAAAGTTGATTCTTCTGCTCTCTTTGAGCGAATTAAAAATTTCGTTTTTTCTCAATTACTCCTAAACCGTTTGGCTCTTTTTACTTGTAAAGGGCCATTGAACCCGTAAAATAAATAAATAATAAATAAATAAATAAATAAATAAATAAATAAATAAAATCGTGGATTTAAGGCTTTCACGGTTATTGTTTATTCTGATAGCATTCATCTTCCGGATTGAAACCGTATATTTTTGACAACTCAACTAAAATCGTGTTATAAATCGGTACGAAATTGTGTAACATTCTTACAAGATAATTATCCGATTCTGNTCTCGACGTTCTCGTTTACAGAATCCGTCGACCTCCGATGTTCAACGTGCCGCCGACGATTTGGAAGAACCAGCTGAGCCAAATGGCCATAAGGCCCCCGTTGGGAAACCACGCGGTCCTACCGCAACGTCCGCCAGTTAAAGAGTTCCACTCGCAGGCGGTGAACAAGATAGCGAGCATGGAATTCAGCCCGGAGTACAGACCCGAAGCCGCGGTCCTGCCACCGACCCATAGAGGTGGCGTTGATGACGACAAAGGGCCCATTCATACTATTCCGGCTCCGAACCTGAGCCCCTTGGACAGGCCCTTCAGTGGAGAGGCTCTGAATGGCGAGGAGGCGGCCCAGAGGCAACAGACGACCGACGCCACGTACAAGATTAATCCTCACGGTCGGTCCCATTCATCGGTCCCATTCGTTGATCGTTCGTCCTAATATTCCAAACCTAATTTTCATTGTAATCCTCTTCGTTAGGCTTGTCTAACTTCGATTTTGGGTCCGTTGGCACGAGCCTGGCGACGCAGAGGCCTGTGACTAGCGCTACTCCGGCGCAGGGCCAGTACGAGGTGACCGAGACGAACGAATTGGGCCCGAAGGAGTACCAGACGATCCTGCCGACGTTCCTGCCGCCGGAGTTCGCGACGCTCTCTACGTTGGTGAACCCCGACTTGCAGACGAACGACGTGTACTTGAACAACCACCCGGCGGCGTCGAACACGGGCCTCATCGGGACCAACGTCCAGTTCGGGCAGAACGTGCCGCTGCAGACGAACCTACACAGCTCGATGCACGTCGGGTTCCCTGGGACTGCCGGACAAATGCCTTATATTATAAATCAGCAGATTCCTGATTTGCACGTGGGCCATCCGGCCCCGGCCGGGCCCCCATTATCGGCTACTCAGTTGTACGATCTTTTGAACAGCTTTCCTCAGAAGGTGCCCGAGCAGTATCAGCCAGGTGAGGTCATGAGAGAATCTGGCTCCATGTGTCTCTCATTCTCTCTCTCCCTCTCATTCTCTCTCTTTCTCTCTCTCTCATTCTCTCGCTCCCTCTCGCTCTCTCACANTATTTCTTATGGTTTCTATGGCGCCTTATGGGGCATAACTGTCCTGACACTGTTCCTACAACAGCCTACTCCACGAAAGCGTCCGAATCCGAGAAAAACCAGCTACCCTGAAAGATTCTAAACGTATCAAATGTCAGGCGAACACTCGGATCCGGACATCCCCCCTCTTGACTAACGTCAGGGTAGAACCTCCATAAATCTGTGCTAATCCATGCACTCACTGACTAACTGATGAATGACTTTGTGCGTTTTCCAACTCCGTTTGAAACAGTCCTACAACGAAAAAACGATCAAAATTAAAATGCTGACGAATGAACGTACGTACGCCGTCATAACCTATAATAGCGAGAGTTAAGTACCTGAGTGCAGAAATAGGAGCCCTGTATCCCGATCTTCAGGCACGTCGGGCACTGGAGGCTGGCCATAGTTTTGCAGCCCGGCGTCTCGCACAGACCGAACGTAAGTGCCATTTTCGTGAAACTCTTGAACGGAAAATAACAGCGGTGTTATGTACGTAACGTGCCGTGACTGCTCACTAGGCGAACCGCCCCGAACCAGAGAGAAGTTCAGAGCAGAGTGACCAGTTTGAGGACGGGNCAGAAGGTGCCCGAGCAGTATCAGCCAGGTGAGGTCATGAGAGAATCTGGCTCCATGTGTCTCTCATTCTCTCTCTCCCTCTCATTCTCTCTCTTTCTCTCTCTCTCATTCTCTCGCTCCCTCTCGCTCTCTCACACTCTCTGTCTGTCTGTCTCTCCCTCTCTCAGCAGATGAAGATGAAGATCGATGATTCCTCTTTCTTCTTGATTTCGGGTCAGCAACCTTAGTTGCAGCAACACATCTTTCAGCAACAACTCTCTCTCTTTCTCTCTCTCACTCTCACTCCCTCTCTCTCTCTCTCTTAGCAGACCGAGATGATGATCGATTATTCCTCTTTCTTCTTGATTTCAGGTCAGCAACCTCAGTTGCAGCAACACATCCTCCAGCAACAACTGGGCCAGTTCTTCCAGCCCGGGATGACTGGCTTCTCCCAGCCGCAGATGCAATCCTTCAACTACGACGAGCAGGACAACAAGGAACAGCAGCAACAGCAACAGGTCCTGTTCGACCAGGAGTACGCCGGCCGGGTGAACACGAACTACAACGTGGACGCCGCGGTCCAAGAAGAACAAGAACAAGAAGAGGTTCCTACCTCTGGCCTCCAGCAACAGAACGAGGACCTGGCTTACATCGGCGACGAGCAGCTGGAGAACAACATCGACTACGACCAGGCGAACGATGGACAGAAGGACCAACCGGCTTACTTCGACAAGGTCGTCAACGACGACGGGATTTCTACACAGTTTTACACAACGTTGCCGAACCGTGAGGCCGCGGAGAAGTTGGCGGCGTTGGCAGCCGCGGGGAACGTCAACAGCCAGCTGATAGGACAGTTAAGGAAGCAGCAACAGCAGCAGCAACGGCAGGAGAGCGATGAGGCCATGCCGCCGAATCATAAGAATGAAGATCAAGGCAATTATTACAGGAAGGGCCAGCAGGGACAGCAGGAGTTCGGCAGGCAACGGCAAGAGTTCAGCGACAAAAGGCCCCTGAGGATCATGGTCCCGGATGAGGCCGATTACGAGCCGAACGATGAGGCGAAGGGCAATGGCGAGACGGAGTACGAGTACGAGAACGACGAGCCCGACGCAGGGGCCTCACGTTCCGAGAACAACGAATTTGGGACCCGCTTGAGTCCCAAAACGACATAAATCTTCATTGTTCCGTCGTGTTGTATATGTCGGATGTTGCTGGTGGTTCATACTCGCAGTCTCGAGAGAGTAGGACTGGGCACAGTTCGGTTTTTGATTATTCTGCGCACTCTCCGCCAGTTTACCATTTTCTAATGCAATTCCATTCGTTGCTGATGGTGATTCTTGCTCATCTCTGAGGCCTCAGACATTCGCTGTGAGGCCCACCACATTTGGAGCCGCGCGAAACGGTCCCACTCTCTCCGGACGGCAAGCATATTCTTGCAAATTTGGTACCTAAACGTCGACGATTTATTTATTTATTATCCGCCGTCGATGAGGCATCTTGACGTCTGGTGGTGTAGCAATTTATTTATTTAATTAATTTAATTTATTTACCGACGACCTGGTCGTAAAGAAGAACCCTGCCATCGAGTCCGTCTCCTCTTCAATATTTATTTCACTCGCATCGCAAATTTCAATTACATTTATTATATACACATTTCATCTCGAGGTAATCTATTCGTATGGTACAGGGTCCATTTCCGGGTAATACAAACGAAAATCTCCGCGGATTCCATTTTCCAAGAGTCGCCCTAATTTTTTTTTACAAAACTCACCACCGCCCAGTCGGTAAAAAGGAAAATCAGATCGCCGGGGTATACCGAGTCTTGAAAGAGGGAATCCCGCGATCGGAACCAACGGGTCAAGCAGTTTATATCGGTCGGGCAAAGTTTGATTGGGAGGAACGTCGGGTACTATGACCGGTCCATGAACCACGGCTTCCCGTCGTTCGCCAATCGCTTCGTCAGGATGTCGCAGCCGGTCTCCGTCACCAGCAACGTGTGCTCGAACTGCGCGGACCACTGGCCGTCGGCGGTGACCGCCGTCCAATTGTCGGGCCACATATGGTCCCGCCAGGTGCCTTGGGATATCATTGGCTCGATGGTGAAGCAGTGGCCCGGCTTCATCACGCCCGCTGCCTTGTTTTCTGCGAACAAAAACGACGGAATCTTGATAGCAATCGAACGATAAAAGTCGATCGTTATGAATCTATAGGTCGATCGCTATGAATCGATAGGTCGATCTCTATAAGTCGATCGCTATAAATCGATAGGTCGATCTCTATAAGTCGATCGCTATAAATCGATAGGTCGATCGCTATAAATCGATAGGTCGATCGCTATGAATCTATAGGTCGATCTCTATAAATCGATCGCTATAAATCGATAGGTCGATCTCTATAAATCGATAGGTCGATCTCTATAAATCGATAGGTCGATCACTACAAATCGATAGGTCGATCGCTTACTGGCGTAATGAGGCACGCTGGGCGCGGTATGAAACAGGCGATGGATGCCGTGGCCGCAATAACTACGGACGACGCTGAACCCCTGCGCCTGTGCGTGCTTCTGTATAATATTCCCGATCTCTCTATACTTCTCTCCGGGCCGCACTATGTCTATGGCCTTCGACAAGCACTCGTACGACACCTCGACCAGCTTCCGGATCTCCGGCTTCACGTTGCCGACCAGGAACGTCTCGTTCAAGTCCCCGTGGAAGCCATTATGGTACACGGTGACGTCGACTATAAAGAACAGATATGTATCAGGGTCTCAGGACTTCCCGGCGTTTGGATTATCGGGGACTTACCGTTGCAGATGTCGCCGTCTTCGAGGGGCCTGGTGTCAGGGATCCCGTGACAGATCACTTCGTTGACGGAAGTGCAACAGCTGGCCGGGAATTGGTAATAATTTAAGGGAGATGGGTAGCAGTCTCTCTCGATGCAGGCTTCGTGCACTGCGCGGTCGATCTCCGCTGTCGTCACGCCGACGTCGCACGTCTTCGCCGCTTCGTCTAGCACTTCTCTTCCGAGCTGCAACACCATTCAAGGTCGATTAACCCTTTGAGTACTTAATAACATGATAATGAATCTTATGCTACTTCAAATGTAACCGAAGGGTTAAACGCGAGCGACGCGGGGGCGGAACTGTCCTACCTTGCAAGCTACTCGCATCCCCTCGATTTCCTCGTCGTCGAGTACTTTGATATGAGCACAGCCTCTCATCTTCTGCTCGCTCACTGACAAACCTGTCGGGTGAGTCGCGTAGTCGGGACGTTTGATGCTCTCCGGCACCTCTCGAGGCGGGTCCCTCTTGAACGGACGCAACTTCCCGGTGAAGTGAAAATAAGGCCACGGATTGTATTCGTCGGAAGAATTGTCGCCGCCGGTTCCCTCTGATCAAACAGTTCGATTCAAATTTCCCGCTAATAAATTCGATCAAGGAGGCTCTACTCAGAATGAAAAATTCATAGAACTGTTTGAAATTGTCTAATTTATTGAATCACAAAGTTGATTCTTCTGCTCTCTTTGAGCGAATTAAAAATTTCGTTTTTTCTCAATTACTCCTAAACCGTTTGGCTCTTTTTACTTGTAAAGGGCCATTGAACCCGTAAAATAAATAAATAATAAATAAATAAATAAATAAATAAATAAATAAATAAAATCGTGGATTTAAGGCTTTCACGGTTATTGTTTATTCTGATAGCATTCATCTTCCGGATTGAAACCGTATATTTTTGACAACTCAACTAAAATCGTGTTATAAATCGGTACGAAATTGTGTAACATTCTTACAAGATAATTATCCGATTCTGAGGGTTGTTTTACTATTCAAGTTTCTTGGGACATAAGTGTCCTGGGACTATTACCCCAACTGTTACTCCACCAAAGTCTCCGAACCCGAGAGTTCAAGAGAGTCAACAAAATGTCAAGTTCCTTAGTGTCGCTTTTTTCATTTCAGAGTATTTATTACGGTTTCTATGGCATCTTATGGGGCATAAGTGTCCTGACACTGTTCTTACAACAGTCTACTCCACCAAAGCGTCCGAACCCAAGAAGAATATCAACAAAATGTCAAGNGAGTGCGTGAAGGCGCGTACGTCATCGGTATCAGCAGATGCACGTGAGGTGGCCGTGGCGGCCGTCTGCTAGCAGCTAGTCAGAGCCAGTCGGCTGGGAAAGGTTCCTCCGCGCGGCGCTCCCTGGCTACAGTTTCCCCAGTTGGACCACGGAATAACCGCCATTCGCGAGTTATGTTAGATAGATCGGACACATTATGTTCACGGTATTCCGGCTGCTGTTGATACTGATCCACTTCACATGCGACTTGTACCACGCGATCCACAATTGGTGCGCGACCCTCCGCCGCAAGTGCATGGAGGTCTGTTGGGCCGATGATGACGGCCACCCGACGAAGACAGAGACGGACCTCGAGATAATGAGATCCGCGAACCGGCTGAACAAACTGCCCAGACATTTGGTGGTCGTCTTCGGCGCGAGGGAGGACACCGTCGCTGACTGTGTGAAAGTTATCGGATGGTGCGTCGCCCTCGGTGTTCCCTACGTCAGTTTCTTTGACATCACCGGTAATTCATTTTTTTTTTAACGATCAGCCGTTATCAGCAACCGCTCGACACAGTCTGGCTGCCGATCCTATATTTGCCTTCGGCTCAGATTGCATCAGCTAACAAATTCCTTGGATTGCTGACTTCATCTAGAACGACTCGGTTCTCCATCTAAGTTCTTTAATCGTGCTTCAATCGTCTCATGAAGTATTTCTCTCTTCAGGGTATCTTGTCAGAAACGAGAGTTTGTTGAAGTACGAACTGGCTAAGAGAAGGAGTGACCTGCTAGAACGCATCGTTTGGACGAAACCAAACTTAGGACACACAGAGAATGGAATAACAGGTACGTTCTTCAGCAACTTATGAAATGATCGAACTTAAACTTGAATACTTGATTCGTTTTCAGGTTCAAGGTCAAAGATACGTGTCTCTCTGCTGTCTCCGCTGGACGGGAAGAGTGAGATAGTCTCGTTGACGAGAACGCTGGCAGAGGCGGTCCTCACCGGAGCGATCAAACCCGAAGAGATAGACATAGACTTGCTCGACGAGAAGTTGAACTCGAGGGGAGTCCCGGATCCTGACTTAGGGTTAATCTGTGGCCGCGTTAATTCCACGTACGGCGTTCTGCCCTGGCAAACGCGAGTAACAGAATTCTTGTAAGCGTCGTACACAATTATTCATCAATTGTTTCTTCAAGTTCCCGTTCGTTGAAAGATTCTATTCAATTTTCAGCACGTTACCTCACAGTAGCCTGTCGGCCAGCGACTTCGTCTGCGTCCTGGAGAAATACAGCAAATGCCAACAGAGACACGGGAAGTAACTGGAATTGTACATAAACGGTTCGATATTCGGGGAAATAGAGAAGAAGAAGAAGAAGAAGAAGAGATAGTTTTCGAGGGGACAGATAGTTTTTATAAAGACTGAACTGAAAAACGATTTACAGAAGATATTTTATAAGTGCGTGCGAAATAAGTAGTACTCGTCGTGTGAACGCGTCGCCGTTAACGACGGACTTTTTAGCTTAAGTCGAACGTCGAGTTCCACGGAACATTGCGAAACTCGTTCGAATTTCACTCTGCCATTACATGTCGACGAAAAGATAACGATTCCACAAACGATTCCAATAGAACGAAAGACTTGTCTTCAGGTTCTCCCACCGAGCGAAGGCCTCTGGTGGCAGAGCCTCGGTTTTTAAACGTTCACTCACGCAAAATTACGGGCGCGGGAACCAAGCCTGAGAAAACTTCCGGTCGGTCTCACCGTTCCACGTTGAACGTTTCGTAACATTCCGTGCGCGCGCGCGTTTGTACGTTTATAAAACTATTGTACAGGGAACTGATTCTGATCCCGAGGACGATGGGGCTCAGGGTCGGGTTCGTCTTAAGCGACGACTTGCCTATCGTGGGATCTGCGATTCTTCGAGTATAAAATACAGTTCGTTTTTTTGCACAAAACTGGTGCGTTTGGGTATTTACTGGCCCTTTTCAATTCCTTCCTGAGGAACGAGTTCCTGGGGAACAAGTTCCTAGTGAACAAGTTTCTGGCGAATAAGTTCCTAGTGAACAAGTTTCTGGCGAACAAGTTCTATTTTCTATAATTTGGAAGTTAGCGTCGAATTTTTTGATGAATTATTGAAATTCTTTTTTGATACTCGATTTTTATCATCGATATTTTATTGTTATTAACTGTCCAAGTCAGAGTTGCTGGGAAAAAGACCGTTTCCACCAGCAATTGGCTCGATCTGACGAATGCCAGAGGAGAATCGAGCTAATTTCCTAGTGGAAGGGCCTTTTCTCTGGTATCCCTGATCTATTCTGATCTAATATAACAAAATTGCTTCTCAATCTGACCCAAAGTTGCTGAGAAAAAAGCCCTACCATACCTTACCACCAGCAATTGGTTCGATCGCCAGAAAAAAATCGGCTTAATTTGCTGGTGGAAGGAGAAAGTAGGGTTTTTTTTCGGCATCTCTGATCTATCCTCATCAAACATAACAAAATTGCTTCAATCTAACCCAGAGTTGCTGGGAAAAAGGATCTACCATACTCTTCCACCAGCAATTGTCTCGATCTGACGAATGCCAAAGGAGAATCGAGTTAATTTTCTAGTCGAAGGGCCTTTTTTCTGGCATCCCTGATCTATCCTGATCTAACATAATATAACTGCTTCTCAATCTAACCCAAAGTTGCTGGGAAAAAGGCCCTGCCGTCCCCTTTTGTACCAGCAATTGGCTAATTTTGCTAATTTGCTAGTGGAAGGGCCTTTTCTCTGGTATCCCTGATCTATCTTGATCTACCATAACTTAATTGCTTCTCAATCTAACCCAAAGTTGCTGGGAAAAAGATCCTACCGTTCCTCTCTATCAGCAATTGGTNTTTTTTTAATTTGAAAAAATTATTTTTGTGTTCTTCGGGGAGTTTGAAACAAAAAGTAATTCTTGAGTTTTTATTCTAAAACTTATAGTTTCTGAGAAAAAAATTCTTAACGTTAGAAAATCATGATATCTCGAATATTTGACAAAAATTTTCGTTTTTCCTCAATTACTCCAAAGCCGTTGAACGTACGGAAAAATTGTATAGAATCTTTCTTGTAGCAAATGTCTACAGCTACAATTTCTGTATGAACCATTTCTCTCTAGCGTTGATAGTTTTCGAGTATTTTCCAAAAAACATGTCTTCTATCTCGAATACTTCAAAAGTAATCGATTAATTATTCCGTTCATCGAAAATTCTTCGTTTTTTGATCTGAAAAAATTATTTTCGTATTCTTCGGGAGGTTTGAAACAAAAAGTAATTCCTGAGTTTTTCTCGTAAAATTCATAGTTCCTGAGAAAAAAATTCTTAAAGTTAGAAGATCATGATTTCTCGAAAGTTTGACTTTTTGAATTTTTTTTTTCAGAAACTATAAGTTCTACGAAAAAAACTAATACATCACTTTTTGCTTAGAATTTCCTAAAGAATACGAAAATAATTTTTTCAGATCGCAAAAAGATCAAATTTTGAAAATAAAAGAATTGCCTACCTTCAGATGCCATTTTTTAAAGCTTAATAACTAATTAACGAGGCTTCAAACGAAAAATTACTATTCTTTATTTTCCGCTCATTTCAGCCTCTAGAACCACCCCTTAAATTATTAACCACGTATCCTGAAACCCTATCGAATTTTTACATAAAATCGTTAAGGAAACCATCATAAATGACTCATAAATTAATCATCTGATGAATTCCTGATAGAGCTGGGAGGCTGTGGACAGATCGTCATCAAACTTCACGCCGGACATAACACCTCTAGTCCTAGCAGCGCATAAGAACAACTACGAGATCCTGAAAATCCTCTTAGATCGCGGAGCGACGCTACCAACTCCCCACGACGCGAGGTAAACCTCTTCCATTTCTTCACTCGTCGTCGTCCATCCGTCAAATTGACGAGTCTCAAATCGCTGCCGGTCATTCGAACTTCTCTGGCTTCATGTCAATACTCGTACACCCGCTCATAATTCAACTTATTCGATTAACCGTGCTAATAATATTATTACAAAAGCTGCACGTGTCGATGCGGAAACGTGCGCGTCAACTATAATTAACAACGCCTGACACCTTCGCTACCGATCGCGTCAAACCGTCAAGCCTCATTTCTTTATTTCATTATTAAAAATTCAAAAATTTTCACATAATAAATTTCATGTAACAAATACAATATATAAAATAATATATAAGTATATAAAATTTCGTATAACATTTCCATTATTAAAAATTCAAAAATTTGCACATAATAAATTTCATGTAACAAATATAATATATCAAATAATATATAAATATATAAAATTTCATTTTTCAACATTTCCATTATTAAAAATTCGAAAATCCCAAATCGACGTGCCGTATTTCTCTTTTTTTTAGATGCGGTTGCGACGAGTGCGTGACGTCGAGCGAGCAGGACTCCCTGAGACATTCCCAGGCGAGGATAAACGCGTACCGAGCCCTGACCTCGCCTTCGTTAATCGCTCTCTCTTCGAGAGACCCTCTTCTAACGGCGTTCGAACTCTCCTGGGAACTTCGCCGCTTGAGCAAAATGGAGCAGGAGTTCCGTTTCGAGTACAACGTAATCCGAACTTCCCTTCGATCGTTTGTAGTACCAGACATGGCCAAAGGTGTCCTTGAGCTGGAGACTAGGTGGTGGGGACGCGTTAAGTAGTCTGAGCGCCGAGTTACAGTAACTTCTGCGCGTGGTGGGGGGGGATAGAGGGATCAGAGTGGGGAGAAATGGCCATGGTTGGTGTGTATCTAGCTGAAGATTTCCTCTTGCCGATCGGTAATTATTCCTATAGGAAATGAGGGAGCAGACCCAGACGTTCGCCACGTCTCTTCTGGACCACGCTCGCACTTCGTTAGAACTAGAAGTAATGCTGAATTACAACCCCGTCGGTGACAACTGGGAGCCTGGAGAACGCCAGACCTTGGAGCGTCTCAAGCTCGCCATTAAATACAAACAGAAACAGGTGACACGATTTCGATTCAATTCCCATCATTCGATCGATCGCTAATTGCAATCGATTCTTTTTTTTAAGTTCGTGGCTCACCCGAACGTCCAGCAATTACTGGCCGCCATTTGGTACGACGGCCTCCCCGGTTTCCGCAGGAAAAGCATGATCGGTCAGTTCATCGAGATCGGTAAACTCGGAGCTATGTTCCCGGTTTATAGCTCGATCTACATGCTGTCGCCGACGTCGCCGATGGGCCTGTTCATGAAGAAGCCGTTCGTCAAGTTCATCTGCCACTCCTCCTCCTACGCTTTCTTCCTGAGTAAGCGACGACGATCGTTATATTCAATGGCGGCGGTTCTATTTATGCTCGAACGCGCGCCGAATCGAGTTAACCGGTAACAGACACGCCGCGATCTAATTAAGGATGTTCTGGAGGTATAGAAAAAGGTTCAGAAATTCTTGTTGAAAACGTAGTTTTAACTATATTAAAGCAATTATCAAAGTTCGGGTTCGATTCACTTCATCGTTTAAAAATTACAGCAATTTGAAATTTGCACATTTTTTTTTTGTACCTCCAGAACATCGTTAATGCCCCCGCGTCGTACTCTATAATTGGAGGAAGTATGGAAAATCGGGGGGGAGAAAGTTTCCAATTAGGCGGTAAAAGAATTAGCGTGATTTCGTTATGTTTGCAGTGCTGCTTGGAATGGCGTCGCAGCGGATCGAGTACTTGGTAATCGAATTGTTCGGGAACGCCTGGATGCACGAGATACTCGCCGGGTGGAAGAGGCGCGAGCGCGGCTGCATCCCCGGCTTCGTCGAATCCGGCGTCATCATCTACGTTCTCAGTAAACAGATTTCAATTACCGATCCTGCATACATACTTGTTTTCGATCCGTTTCTGCACCTTCCGGCTATATCCTTCTCTACGAATTTACAGGCTTGGTCATGGGCGAGATGAGGTCCTTGTGGTCTGACGGGCTGCTGGAATACGTATCGGATCTGTGGAACATCGTCGATTTCATTCAGAACATGTTCTACGTGATCTGGGTGATGCTCAGGGTCACCGCGTGGTTCGTCGTTCAGGTATCTATGGACAAATTCATTTTTCCCCACTCTATAGTAAGTCTCCCCACTCTTCGAGGTACCCTAATCCGTGTAGACTGTGACGTCAGCTACAATAGGTGTGTATCATACGACACGTACACTCAAACATCCCCACCTAAGGCCTGACCTCCCCACTTGACTCCAGGGAGTCACTATTATCTATGCCTGATGTACACCCAATCATTTACGTGTAGACTGTGACGTCAGCTACAATAGGTGTGTATCATACGACACGTACACTCAAACATCCCCACCTAAGGCCTGACCTCCCCACTTGACACCCGGGAGTCACTATTATCTATGCCTGATGTACACCCAATCATTTACGTGTAGACTGTGACGTCAGCTACAATAGGTGTGTATCATA
>SMSR01009421.1:0-11427 GCA_019453355.1 Ceratina japonica | reverse complement strand
CTCTCTCTCTCTCTCTCTCTCTCTCTCTCTCTCTCTCTCTCTCTCTGCTCTTCGAGCTGAACATCCCGCAAAATCGATTTATCGAAATCGACGCTATCAATAGTATCCGACAGCAATTTCGATGAAGATAGAACCTCCTATCCTGTCCTCCTTAGCTTAATATTAAATCTAATAACTGTCCAGTTCATCAATTTTATACTTCTCCAGAGAGCATAGTGGAAGATCAAGTTTTGCACTTCCAAGTTTTGTTTGGTAACCTCAATATAATGTGACAATTCATTTATACAAAAATAAATAAATCATGATGATTCTTACAATCATTATTTATAATACAGGTTTTACAAATATTAGATAAATAGTCCACTATCAAAATTCTCCTAAAAGGCATCACAATGCGTCTCTATTAAGTATTGTGCGCTAATTGGTTGTAACAGTATAACCTATTCTTGGGTGACTATGTATTACTTAATTATATTTAGTTTTGAGAACTATACGAAAACAATTTAATCACTAAGGTTCAAATAAACCCTGACCCTGTCATCCATATCGTCAAGATGTATGTACCTCCAACTTCAAGAACACCTCAGGTTTTGTCTGGACCCCGTAAAACCTACAGTCGTCTTCAATTCCTCATCGTTGTACATAATTCCATTCTTGGAAGTATAGAATAATATCATCCCTTAACTTATTTTTCATATGTATCCTGAATACATAATGTATTATCTCTCTGTCCTGAATACGACATAGCTGAATTTTTGTCTCAGTGAAATCAGATAAATTCTCTCACTTAAATCAAAAGCAATAATCGTGTTGGTATTTTTGTTCGGGGGGAACGTCGGAATCAAGTTGGCCGTCATATAATAGGTCGCTAAGTGACTGAAAACTATTCGAACATTCGATCCGCTAAATCTCGGTAAGAAGCAACCTCTGCTATTTGCATCCGTAATTTATTTAGTTAGTCTCTCGCCTGGTCGCAGCCCTCTGATGCAAAGTGGCATTATCGGCGCGAATTTGCGTTACTCTCGGCCCAACGTCGTCGTATACCTAATCGTTTCGGCTCGGCTAGACTGTTCCGTTTAAACGGCGAACCCGGAGGAAGTGCCTCGCAGTTAGAACTATCAACATATATGAATATTAATGCGAATCGAGTGGGCATCGGAAGATCGATATACTTCGTGTATCCAATAAATTTCATTTCATCGGCACCGTCGACGTCCCTTTGATCCATCGTTTCATCTGCCAAATATAGACGGTCACCGCCTTCTTTTAACTAAACATGCACCTGTCACCTTGTCATTTATACATATACATATACATATATGCATACATTGTTTTGTCGAAGACTCGTCACAATTTTACATGGTACCAAAATGGTAAAGATGAATAATATATAAAAGTGGTACTATAAATGTAATATAATAATATAAATATACAAAAGTGATACTATAATTGTAAGGATATTTAATCCCTTGTCATACTATGACGAGTCTGACACGTGACCAGAATTCTGTACCAATCATGAATATAATGAGCCAAACTCGTGATCATAATTACAAACGTGGATATCACGGATCAGACTTGTGGTCATAACTTCATGTCTATAAAGAATGTGCAAAGTTTTTAAGCATAGAAAGCGAGGGAAATACCTAGGACTGCACAAGGCCTGAATTCTTTCAAACTGAATAGTGTACTAAGGCGTTAAAATAAATAATGACTACGATTGCAAGTGTCATTTAGCCATTTTCTCACCAAAGTAAAAATTAAAAATCATCAATCGAATTAAGGATGTTCTGGAGGTACAATCGGAGACAAAAGTACATAAAATTCGAAATTCGTCAATATATTGGCAATGAAGGCTACTTATGATGTATATTTTGTATTAAAAATATAGATTAATTCCGAAAGCTTTTGTTTAATTAGTGAATTGCATCTCATACTGGCTTTTTAATCAAGTTTCCTTAATATTAGAAAAGATTCTAAGTGACTTTTGTGAATGACTGTACCCTCTGATTTCAAATTGAAGAAAACAAATTGGTGATGTTGAATATAGACAATTATATAATAAAGAGTCAAAAATAAATATTTAAATAAAACAAAAATACTTCAGAAAATAATATTTATAATTCCTAATAAACATCTCAAATTTGTATAAAATGATGTTCTGATGACATTTTGTAGTAGTTTATAATGTTTTTTTTTAACTGTTCAGTGAACATTAATAAATTTTGTGTATTAATTAATTACATAGTGTTTACTATATATAGAAAAAAATTGAAGTTTTTGGCAACGTTTTTTCAAGGTTTAAATAGTATTTGAAGTAGAATTTTATGAATTCTCCATAAGAAGACGTGTTAAAATGTGCAAACTTCAAATTGCTATAATTTTTAAGCGATGAAGTGAATCGAACCCAAACTTTGATGTTCAATACTTTTAATATAGTAAAAACTATGTTTTGTTAACGTTTCAAGAATTTCTGAACGTTTTTATATACCTCCAGAACATCCTTAAATTCTTTTTATATGCCTATCTTTTCAATCTGATTATTAACACTTTACATCGTGTCCTTCTTTGACCCTTTGACTACTGTTGGCATCTAAAGGCCTATTCCCATTATCCGGCAAACTGCCGGACCGTGGCTGGTCAGTCAGGTCCGGATCTCTGTAGTCTTCTGCTTTTACACGCTTTTTCCTATACACTATACTCTGTATTACGAACTACGCTCCTGGTTTTGTTCCTTTTCGCCCCGACCGGCTGGCCACGGTCCGGCAGTTTGCCGGATAGTGGGAATAGGCCCTAAGGGCGCTTAAAAACATTGGGAGTGAATTCGTACCGTATATGGTCTCAAAGTCTGCAGTAGTCAAAGGGTTAATTAGACGACTCTCATTGATCCCTAACATCATTCTTTTGAAAAGAAAGACGATTGCAATGAGTTGTTTATTTGTCCTAATTCTACTGATTTAACAATAATCGAAACAAATTCGTCACGCGCTCTTCTGTATCTTACCGTCACCGTCGAGTACAACGGAAGCAATACGCGGTAGCCTGGCGTAAAAATCGAACGTCTCTAAATCTCCCGTAAAGGGAAAACCTGAGAGTGCGTGATAAACCACGTAAATCTCTACGAAAAGTATCTACTGGGTGGCTTTAAGGCTTGTTAACCGAAGGAGCTTTGGCGAACGAAGTGAGCGGTTAAAACGCGGATTTTAAAACCGGGGTTTGATCTTTTTTTGGAATTCTCACGGCTTCCTTCGAAATCCTGACGCTTTACGTCCTACTTTACGGATCTCTTTGTAGCTTTACACTCTCCCTCTCTCTTTCCTTTTCTCCGCGCCGCGTTCTGACTTTGATTCCGAACATCTGTCGTGTTTTATTTCGCTCTCGCTGCTACCTACGCACTAACTTACTCTCGCCAGTACGAATCGAGATTTCCGATTTGAGGAAAATAGGGGATTTATTGCCCCGATGATAGAGCGCGCCACGACGATAACGATATTGCCTCGTGCGAAACACGAAGTGAAATACGAAGATAAAACCGGAAAGTATTCGTAGAAAAAGAAGTTGTTTAAACCGCATTACGCAGGTGTCATAAACATTTTTTTAATTTGCGATTTGTTTAAGAATGAATTTTTCAATCGTGAGAAATAACGAAGAAAGGATCGAACGGTGCGCTGGGTTACGGGTTGGAATTGGAACGACCCATGCAATTCCAGCGAAATTCTTGCTGGAGTAAAGGAATTAAAAGCATAATACCCAGAAAATACCAGGTACGTTATTTAATTCGAAAGGGGAAAAAGTCTGTAAAGCTGTCCGGGAAGCAGAAGTGGAAATTATCCCGGGAAAAAATGGCACACGCATACCCGCGTCCATACAACTTAAACGAGATTGTGCACGCGTGTATACGTACGCGGAAACCAAGACTTTTAACCGGAAGAAATTTAGCGTAAGCGCGCGGTGTAATACGGTATAACGGAGCGGGACCTTAGGTAAATGAATCCTCGAGCACAGCGGAGCTCCACTTCCGTTTTTTCTTCGACGTCGTCATCGCCGCTCGTATACGGGCAGAATTTTATTTTGCAATTTCGAGTTACAAGGTTCTCCCGTCAAATGTTCGTAGGTATTGTACCGCAACTTTCAATCTACCCCGGGCACGTCTGGAATATGAAATTGTGCATTTCCAACGAGCGCTATTCTATTTTCGAAACGCGCTCTTTGAAGCGCGACAGCGAAAAGTCTGATACGTGCGGCAAAACAACAGAACTTGCATAGCTCCCATGCCTGAACGTCTGCTCTATTTCAAGTCACCATCTCTTCATAAGCAGAGCCCCGAGCATTAGCGTCTTTATTTAAAATTTATTTACGTCTGAAATGTGTCGGTAGGTAGACTAGATCGGAACGAAGTAGACGGGAACCCGAATTTTCGTCCTGGCGTCGCACAAAAATAAATGGTTCTACTTATTTATTTAAGACCGGCCAGACGGTTGTCAATATCGCTGAGTAGGAGAGAAAATAGCTGTCCGAGATCTCATGGACCTGAAAACGCCCGTACGTGCACTTCGCAGAAGCTGCAATGTCTTTGCACATAAAACGAGATTTCACAGTTAATAGATTAGAGCATGTACTATTCCGATTCCTTTAATGAGGGATCAGACAAATACCTCGTTCTCTGATTGGTAGACTGTCATTAATGGGGTACTTCCGATTTCAACTACAATTCATGACGAACCTATGACCCATGGACATTTTAAATGACCTTAACTATTTTTATAAACTTATTTTGTATGCCATAAAAGAGATAACAGACAATAGAAAATATTAAAAAAATAAAGTCAAATTGATAAGAAAATATTTTGAAGTGGACATTGGCTAGCTGATTTTTTATCGTATTACTGCACCTGTATATAACCGGACTGGGCGTAGTACCATCTGATGTAAATAATTCATGGTATGACACTATTTATATCAATTTTTTGACGTCGACTTTTATCTTTGATCTTTACTTGCAAAAGTAGACGTTGTAAACCAACAAGAAAATGTAAACTTTTTGGAGGATTTAAGGAGTTCATCTGGTAGATAGCAAGTCAAATGAAAGTTATAGAAAAAGGGAGCTCGCTTGACTAGCGTACATGTTAGTAACGGAGGTTATCTACTGCTGAAAAATGAAGATTTCGTTTGTTGTATTTATATATTTCTCGATTCATAGTCACCCAATCTACCTAAATTTACAATTAAAATATTCGTTAAATGTTTTTCTTTAATATGACATAAATTTCATTCAAAACTATCTGTCAATACCTAATAATTTAGTGATAGAAGTCTAGGAAATCACTGTTTTCCATATGACTACATGTAAAATTGTAAAAAATATTTATATTAATATCTCATCATTAAGGTATCCAAATGACTTAGAAATTTTTTCAAGGTATCCTGATATACTCTTATAGACTATCAAATTTTTTTTTGGAGATCTATCTGTTAATTGCTTAACCGAATGAACCTCCTTAAGAAGTGAAAGCCAAAAAAAGTAGGTTTTCATCATCCTCACCTCCCGTCTTCCAAACGACGCCACTGACTTAGTGATCCACGAGCTAGTACTAGAAAAAATAGTGAATAAAATTTAACCGACTTCTCAAAAAGGTTCGTCACCATTGCCATAGTTTATACATTTTTGCGTAAGTATAAAAGCAATGGATGGAAGCTGTCTCCAGTAGTACATGCTCTAAGGTTAACAAACAAAAATTTACAGGAATGTAATGTGCATATCTTTGTACAATACAACAAGTGAAAAATCGTAGACAATGAGAAACAAGTTTTTGATACAAAAACGTGAAATGATGATGGTAATTGCATTTGTAATGTAGTGAAAGATTAATGATTGTTGACGGAAAAAAAATCCGCGGCCACGTTGATACTGCGGCGCAGGATGGAAATCGAATGAACCGGTGGAGTGGCGGGCACGAAAAAATATGCAACATCGAAATATAACGGGGATTGTTGGGAGCACTTGGATCATAAATCATTTCCGAAAATCCGAGAGGGTGAGTGAAAGGGGGAGGGGAGAAATTGAGAAATAATTAAATCGTTGCTGAAGCTCGTCTGATGGAAGCACGTAGAAATTATTTATTGGCATCGCACGAATATCGATGCTCGATACGTATTATCCCATCGTAGACGGTTAAATCGAATTTTTCTAATTACACATTCATGATTAAGCCCCAATTGTGATGCGCATGTATAAAAGTGTTTGGCTATTAATATTTCTGTTAGTAATTGGTAAGAGACATGGAAGATAATCCTTCAATTAGTGAGATGAAATTTTAATGACACTTCTAGTGAGCCAACGTCAATTCGATGCCGGAAACAGGATTCGTTTTAAATAGAAAATCGATTTCCACTTTATGGTGTTCTATATTTAATCTGAATTATAAGCACCTACTCTTCTGACAATGCTAAAATCCCTCAAATTATGTAGACGTTGGTCGTTCGCTTTGGAACAATTTCTGTACTGAAATAGAAAATGTCAACAATTTATTCTTTCCGATCTATTTCGATTTCTTTATAAATGTATAATATAAAACATGTTTAAAAAAGAAACACGTCACACAGAAATTACTCACTTGAACATAATTAAGATATCGAGGAAACGGTTATTCAGAGATAAAGCTAAAAAAGAACAAAGATTAGTGGAAGTCACTCTGACATTACATCAGACAAATTAACAGAAACGTTGGAAATTGTTGAAGTGATTAATAACGTTTCGATCGAATACGAATTAAAAAAAAAAACCGTTCCATTTTAAGTGGAGGAATGTCTTAATTGAATTACAGGGAAGAAACCGCAAGGAGGTAGCGGAAGATAGAAGTCTAACACAGAAAAGCAGATATCCCGGGATAGAGTCGATAAAAGAGAGAAGGAAAATAATAGACGTTATCGGAACCAGTTCGCTAACAGTATGAGGCTTCGCGAGGAGGTAATGGAAATTGCACGGAATGCTACGATTTAATTATCGGAGGAACTTTTTCGGGTCACCGATATGACGAATTTCATTGTGACTCCGTCATATATAAGTAGATATTAAACGAATAATGGAGCCGTCTAAAGCTGAATTTAAGTGACGTGTCCCTAATACGAAAAAAATTGCAGTTGTCGTTCATAAAATGCTGTCAACTTCCAGGAATTCCATAAATTATATTCTATAATTGTGAGATTGATTCCAACAGTGTGTGAAACATTTCATCATCGATTCTCTAAAGAAGTTACTAATAAATTTATTATTTGCATCGTTTTTAAGAAAAGATTCCATTATGTGACAGTTATAATGCTCAAATGGGGCGAAGTAAACTATGTAGTCATAACTCAATTGCTCGGAGGAAAGACAAACGAAAAGTTTGAAAGCGGGGTGAATTTCTGACTCAATAAATCATTCGCTCCATTACTTCCGCATGTGATATTAACGCACTTTACGCGTTAACGTCCTACCATAAAGAATGTAAAGAGTGTATACAGTAGATATATCACACTAGTTATTAACATTTTTAGAAAGTATTTTGCTCAGACAAAAATTATTTCATTCTTTTCAATATATTACCAAATGGATTACATAATTTATATATATATATGTGTGTGTAAGAGCATTCGATAATATAAAATATGGTATATTGAATAATTAGCAAGCTGTTATGCGTAATACAATTTATTACAGGTACACTAGCTTCTGATAAAATTCGAAGGGTCGGATAAGCTGGGCGCAGACGTCAGATTGTGGTTCGAGAAAGAGTAAACGGGCCAGTTATTGGAGGCAGTTTCGAAAACGAAATATCCTGGCCCCATCCTCCGGCGACGACCCGAAAGAAGGGTGAATAAAAGCTTGAATAGAGGGAAAGTACGACTGACAGGAATCGAAACGATCTAATAATCGAGAGAAATTCAACCGGCGGTCCCTTCGTTCTCTTTTACGATGATGTAAGGAAGANGTGACAGTTATAATGCTCAAATGGGGCGAAGTAAACTATGTAGTCATAACTCAATTGCTCGGAGGAAAGACAAACGAAAAGTTTGAAAGCGGGGTGAATTTCTGACTCAATAAATCATTCGCTCCATTACTTCCGCATGTGATATTAACGCACTTTACGCGTTAACGTCCTACCATAAAGAATGTAAAGAGTATATACAGTAGATATATCACACTAGTTATTAACATTTTTAGAAAGTATTTTGCTCAGACAAAAATTATTTCATTCTTTTCAATATATTACCAAATGGATTACATAATTTATATATATATATGTGTGTGTAAGAGCATTCGATAATATAAAATATGGTATATTGAATAATTAGCAAGCTGTTATGCGTAATACAATTTATTACAGGTACACTAGCTTCTGATAAAATTCGAAGGGTCGGATAAGCTGGGCGCAGACGTCAGATTGTGGTTCGAGAAAGAGTAAACGGGCCAGTTATTGGAGGCAGTTTCGAAAACGAAATATCCTGGCCCCATCCTCTGGCGACGACCCGAAAGAAGGGTGAATAAAAGCTTGAATAGAGGGAAAGTACGACTGACAAGAATCGAAACGATCTAATAATCGAGAGAAATTCAACCGGCGACCCCTTCGTTCTCTTTTACGATGATGTAAGGAAGAAAAAAAAGGGCAGCGCTTTCTTCGGCGAACATTTTATGTTTACGGCGCGATCGCTCGTGACTTGGAACTCCCAGAGATTTCTTACACCACGTAAACGAATGACCATAGAATTTTATTATTCGACATTTCAGGTTGAATAATAAAATAGTAATAAATATCTGTTTACCTTTAAGAATAGCGTTCGCTTTTCGATCATGTTTATTATAGAATTTCATAGCGCATATTTTTTTTATAAGATTTCATGAGCCTCTCACGCAAAATTTCGTTGTCCCGTGCGTGCCTTCGAGATTACAACGAAAAGAGGACGATTGTCCTGCGGAAAGAGAAGCACGTGGGGGACACGAGGACGTCGGACCGCTGCGTAAGGGGATGGAATCGGTCGTAAATATTACCGGTAAGATCTACGACATATCCGGTACGATTATCGGTGGATGACTGCACCCCTGGATCCGCGTAGGGCGGGTTAGGAATAACCGGTAATATTTTGTGGTCGGGGCCACCCCGACAATGCTATCGGCCCCGACCTTCCCTCCGACCCCGTCTCCTCTCCCGGATCGCCGCCACCGCCGAGGCCCTTTCCTCCTCTCGATGCGATTCACTCTCCATTTCTTCTGCTTCGTCTTACGGATCCGCGCGATTCTCCAACAGCCATTCGCTCCCTTCTTGTCTTTCGATTATTTTTCTTCCTCCAATATACACCGCTGTCTCGCGCACCTCTCCCTCCCCCCTTCGTCTCCGTCCTCGACGCTTTTCCAGCCGTCCCGGGGAAGAATAATGGTTTTTCGTTCGATCGTCCGCCGAGCGGGGCAGGCGAAGCCAGATTGAATTGGAAATATGTGATTCGGCAGTGTGTAAAGTCGTCAGGCTTTTCCGCTCTTCCTTCCTAACTTTCCCAACTTCTCCAGTTTCTTTTTCGCTCTCCCCTCCCCCAGCTCTTTCTTCCCGCGCATTTCGTCTCCGCTTTAGCGTCGCTGCCTTTCGTCCCATCGATATATTCCCCCGTTGAAATTCTACGTTTCTTATATTGGCGTGCATCGTCGTCTGCGTCGGGGGAGGTGTAACGTGTCCCGGATCGCGCGCGACTTCCGCTCGAATCGATAAGAACCAATGGAAATATCCGGCCGCGTTGCGGAGACCGAACAATAAAAAAATAGGAGACAATGAGCTCTTTGTCTCTCTTACCATTTTGTTGTGTTTTTTTTTTCACAATTTTTGGTATCGGCAGAAGTAACGAAGATAGAATTTATGAAAAACGATACAACCTGTGTGTAACTCTAACTGTTTGATGTAACCGCAATAATACACGCAATATCGTTTTTCAATGGATTTCAATTATTTTGAAAAAACGGATTAATTTCAGCGAGAATACGTGAAGTGGCGTCGAAGTGCGGATTGGTTTTAATTCCCGCCAACGTGCATTACATCCATTAATCCAATTGAAATTAATATACCGAACGTAAAATCGCGGGATTTGATTTGCATTTCTTGTCAAAATCAATGGTACAGAAACTGTAGCGGTGGAACGAATATTATTAATTAGGCAGTCGACCCATATACGAGGGAACACGCAGCATAATTATTCATGCGAATACGGCATAGTGCACCGGTTGAGGTTGCAAATGAATAACAAATACGAAACGCAATTTACGTTGCACGACACAATCACGCTCCCACTTATTCTTTTAATTAAATAAGTTTTACAAACCGGAATATCTTGTACGATCTGTTGGAGAAATCAAGGAGGCGGAATCGGATTAATTTCTGCGCTAAGCACGCGCTACGTGTTCGTTATAACTAATTAAGAGCCTAATTAAGAGCCTAATCAGGATTAGTAGCGTGAAGTGTGTATTGCACGCTTGCAATAGATTTATCTATACTAACGTGAATTGCGATAATTCTATGATGTAAAATGGAAATCAATTTTATTGGATGCTCGTGATTTATTTAATATCTGTGTCCTGACTTCGATTTTTAGTTTACGTATCGGCGATATTGAAAAGCAATTTTACTATAAACGAAATTAGGGCTTTAAAATAGAGATAAAGAACATAAATATAAATGCTATCGCTTAGTGTTGTACCAACTCTTATTTGAGAGTTTATTTTTTCTTTTTCTAATTCGGTTTAGTAGCATAAAGTGTGTATTGCATGCTCGGAATAGATTTATGTACGCGATAGTTCGTTCCATGATTTCTGTAACATGGAAATCAATTTTATTGCATCCTCGTGATTTATTTTATATTCGTTTCCTGACTTGGATATTTCAAATATTTATAATTTAATTTACGGTCCGACGTTGAAAAACAATTTTACTATAAACAACGAAACTAAAACTTTAAAGTAGAAGTGAAGAACATAAATGTAAATGCCATTATTTAGGGTTGCCTTCAATAAGTACGATGACAAAGAATTCAATGCTAATAATTATTAGATATTAGGCTAATAAGACAATGTCCGAAATATTTTAGAAATTTTGCGAGACTATTAGAAAAGAAAAATTATAAACTTTCCAGAGATCTTACGATTCGTACAACCATAAATATTTTGGATGCCATGAATGCTGTAAATGACATTTCTTTACCATTTACAACACCACGATTGGTTTATACGCCAACGTTGGAGATTTTTATGTAGATGTCCAGTCCCTTCCTGGGGAGTCATTAGAGACCAAGAACATAAATGTAAATCCTAAGTAAAGATAGTTCTATCATATCGATGGATATATTGACTTTTATTTGGTTGTGATATTTCGAAAGACAGGCTATAACTAAAATAGACTAATCTTATAAAAT
>SMSR01009420.1:0-86719 GCA_019453355.1 Ceratina japonica | reverse complement strand
TTTTTTTAACGCTCGGTTTCGTAATTTTTGTGGAGCAGACGTCGATCGGCTCTAAAGTTGATTAAGTAGATTTTGAGTGTAAAGCCGGCGATGGCGTAATTAAAATTGAAACGTGGACGGAAATCTGTTTGCAGAGAGTTTGCAGCGACAATGAGAAGCCGGGCGCGGTGCAATGGCGGCGACTCGAAATCGCTCGTACAAAGGTCCTCCCGGGCCTTTTTGATCTTACGCAGTCGAGGCACAAAGACGACCCCTTTTAAGCACGGATTTTTCTCTTGCCGGGGTGTGCCAATCTCAATGCCATGCCGGCGCGTAATAGAAGGGTGCAGAATTACTTACGTTCGATACTGGTTTTCTCTATGCCGAGCCACCGCACCATGTGCGATCAATATTGTTTTACTTCGCTACGAAACCAGTTATTTACCTCTCTCTTTCCTTTATCTCGTTTATTAACCCCCCGTAACGACGCGTACCCGGACAACTTACACCGATGGATCGTTATATTTTTTCGTTTCACGTCGTTTACTCTATATAATCGGCGTCATCAAAAAGTTGTCCGCACCAATTTCTGATCGTCGCGATTATCAAGCGTAAATAATATACATGTACGAGCGCGCGTCTAATGAACGAAGATATTTCCTAGTTCCCGCAATAGGTTCCCTCCGCTGGTTTCCGAAATACCGAAAATAAACGAGCACTTATTTCTGGAAAGATTGCCGCGCAAGAAACTGGAAACCAACGAGACCTTCGTTAAAGTAGGGAGCCCGGTTTGTCAATGCTCCCAATTTAGACCCTAAATCAAAGCGTCTATTACGCTGTGCCACATATTTCGAGTGCCCGGTGTTGAAGATCGCTGCCCGGCGTCACGACGATTCTCTAAGAACAGTATGATCACGGCAACCGGTATTTTTCGCGATTCGACGTCGACACGTATTTCCCCCCGCGAGTAAATGATATTCGCANGATGGATCGTTATATTTTTTCGTTTCACGTCGTTTACTCTATATAATCGGCGTCATCAAAAAGTTGTCCGCACCAATTTCTGATCGTCGCGATTATCAAGCGTAAATAATATACATGTACGAGCGCGCGTCTAATGAACGAAGATATTTCCTAGTTCCCGCAATAGGTTCCCTCCGCTGGTTTCCGAAATACCGAAAATAAACGAGCACTTATTTCTGGAAAGATTGCCGCGCAAGAAACTGGAAACCAACGAGACCTTCGTTAAAGTAGGGAGCCCGGTTTGTCAATGCTCCCAATTTAGACCCTAAATCAAAGCGTCTATTACGCTGTGCCACATATTTCGAGTGCCCGGTGTTTAAGATCGCTGCCCGGCGTCACGACGATTCTCTAAGAACAGTATTATCACGGCAACCGGTATTTTTCGCGGTTCGACGTCGACACGTATTTCCTCCCCGCGAGTAAATGATATTCGCAGAATCTCTTTTCTCCGAGTTTCCCCGGCTACGCAAAATGTCGCTCGGCAATCGGCGTGTCTGTCTTTTGGTTTATTGGGCTTCAGATAGAAAGATCTGTATCTTTGACAATGAGCGGCGCGAACGTCGGGGACGAGTGAAAATTACGCGATATAGAAGGTAGAAACAAGAGGAGGGAAATCGTCGGGGGAGCCGAGGGCGACCGCGCGACCCACTTACGTTGTTGATAGACAATAAAACGCGGCGGCGGCGGCAGCTTGCTCTCTCGAAGGTTAATCGGTAATTAAAACTCGATTACCGTTTGCGTTTCCGCAGAATATCGATGAGCCGCCGCCGCCCCCTTTCCTCCCCCGGCGTCCGGCTCCTCTTTTCGTGCGGTTTACTTTTTAACCGCGGTGTAACGACCTCTCGTACTTATATCCGTCGCCCGGTCAATAATTGACGTTCAATTAACCATAGATCATCGGGGATAAGTAACGGGCGGGTTCGATTTTGACCGAGCCACGGTTAAATAATTCACCGCGGAACATCGTGTTTTCCTAACGATCTCAGTCAGCCGCGTACGAGAAATCAGGCCGCGCACGAGAAATTAGACAACGAACGGCGATCCGGCGTACGTGTGTACACGTGTAGTTTACGCGCACGTATACACGCGCGTGTATCTCTCAATGCCAGGCCACGTCACAAATCATTTCCCAACCGGTGTACTGCCCGACATTCTTATTCTACCTGACTATATCCCCACTTCGTCCGTGTCCGCAACCTATGTACAGTTAGCTCTCCCCGTGCCCGAACAGCCTAAACGGCTCTACGATTAACTTAATCTAACATTTTTTACACGTTTAATCGAGGCCCGAATCGTGAGTCTACAGAATTTTCGTAGACAGTTTTCCTTTTTAAAGCGATCTCGATGAACGCGGCCGCCGGAATTAATTCGGTCGCGCGCGCATGACGTAATCTACGGATATTTGAACGCTAATCGTCCGAAATTGATCGCAAGGTCTTGGCGACTTGGTATTCCTCGTGACACAGCGGATTATGCTGTGTACATGACAAGCCGAAACACCGGCCACTTTACTCTATACCCGACGACGGTAGTCGAAAATTGATTTATCTCGCGAACCAACTTTCATTGGTGGCCGCAAAAACGGCGCGACGATACAGTTAAAAACGTGCACGACCCGCGCTCGTTATCGAACACGCTCGTTTATTGTTAACGCGGTGTTGTAACGTGTAACACGGCACAGATAAAAGTTCTACATAAGTAATATCATTGCGTCGAATTTACGTAAGGCTAAACCACCACCAGTGGGAAGAAGAGAGAGCTTTAGGCTTTAGTTCTCGAGCCGATTGACGTGCACATTCCACAACGGCGAACGTAAAAGTTACCGTTGCCCCATCGGAACCTATGGACTTTCACTCTCAGCAAAAATGTCCCCGCCGCCGCCGCCGCTGTTCCTCCTGCCTCCTCGAAACGGTAACACACAATCGCGGTCGTGTGCCGTCCCTAATTATTCCCGAGACACTATTGTGTCCTAATCCGAAAATTTCGACCATATTCGGGGCCCGATTTCTAGTCGCTCTCTTGAAGAAGAACGTTTTGTTCTCGGAAGAACGACGACTCGTTGAAGTATAAAGGACGCTCGGTGGATTATATATTAAACACGCAATTGAAACGCATCGCACGTAAACGCGGAGTAAGATAAATTTACTTCGTACAGAGACAAGGTTGTCGCGGAAGATACGGCACTGGCCCCGAAGAAAGTCGTTTTCCCGAGAGCGGTGTGAAGCCTGAGCGTTTGGTTGTGGTGCGCGTGTATCGCGGGCTCTCTGACCCAGAAACCCACTTTCTTACCGAATTAAAAGCGACATCGTCGAGCGCACCGTGGCTTCGACTAGATATGTATTTACCGCCAAACAAGAGAAGCCGCCGCCGTCGTCGCCGCGTTACCATCCAATGGTCGGCTGCGAAATATGCTTCCGATCGCGCGACTCCGCTTTTTTTTCCCGACCAACCTCGATTCTCGCCTCTATTTTTCTACTACTACTTTCGTTCAACCTATTTCTCGTTCGACGCCAGATATCCGTGGAAATCCGAGGATCGCATATTTCTACATAAGACATTAATATTTTTTTCAAATCGTATAAACTCAGAATGTTAATATTTTCCTCGAATTGTGGGAAACATTTTTGTGGAGTTGGTTGCGTGGAAGGAAGAGAGGAGCAGCGATGATCTCACCTTGTTTCGATTATTGTTCTTAAGAGGCCGGGAGCGTGGTAGTGGATGTGGGTAGATGGCGAGAAAGGGTGGCCGTGCAGCGGTGGCATATCAGTATCTCCACTGAAACGGCTTTCAGGCTGGATCTAAATAATCCGCGCTCCGGAAAATCCTCTTTACGCCGGTTCTTGTATCCCCCCGTGTAATAGCGAGCGAATCTTTTTAACAGCTTCTCGACCGATAACCGATACGTGTCTAGCACACGCTGTCGTTCTTTCAAAATCGTCCAGACACTTTTCACACGTCCCTGCCTCGCGTTGTTAGCGCTACATTATCCCCAATTAAATTCCACCGACCTGAACCAGAGGCCCCGACTAGTTTTTTAAAAAGTGACTCTTTTTACGAACTCTTGGTTCGGCAAACACGATTTTCTTATCTCTGGCTCGGTACGTAACGAACCGAGGACGATCTCGCTGGAGGTGTGAGACGCGCGTGATAAGACGCATGTAATTAAGTAAGTCGATACAGTTTCGAAGGTAACCGTGACACCGTTTCATGGACCTTGCCCGTGAATCTGATTCCGAGCAAAAGACCGGGCTCCTGACCCCGTCCTACGCACCTGCCGGCCCGCCACCAGACGAGATCGCGATGATCTCCGAAGTTTTACGACGACACACGAGGGCGCAATCGATACCGCTCAGGAAGACTCGTGGTGCACCGGGATGTCGGAGAAACGCGTTCCCTGGCCCCTTCCACCGCCAGATTGGCTCGATTCCCCTCTGACGAATCTCTGGAGGGGAACCGCACGCCGTGCCTTACTACGCTGTCTTCGACGGAGGAGAACCGAGCCTTTTTCCCGGTGGAAGGGGTACGGGACGCGTTCCTCTGACAACCCCGTTCCTGCAACGAGTCGTACTTTGACTCGAAAACTAAGACGAGCAAACTTTCGTACAATACAAAAATGGTACCGATCGAAAACGAAAAGATCTACGCGCGTACGACGTTGTATGTACATAAGAATCATAATTTTTTTAGGAATACTTTGATCGGGAAACTTTGACCAATTCATCGATTTATTAGGAATTATTTAGGCAGCGCGCCGCTATTAATTCCAAAGTAAATAAGTGATTATTGTTTGGACGATAAATCAGTATCTGTCGCCACTAATTTGCCGACACGGTAGTTCCATCAAAAAGACTATATAGCCGTCGCGATGATCAAAAGGGGGAAGGAAGACGTGAACAAAAAACAGAACGCAACATACGACGCGGACGCATACATGCGCAATACAACGACAACGACGACGACGACGACGACGATGCCGAGCGTTGCTTTCGTTTATTTTGCAGCTACCATTGTGCACGTCGTTTGTTACGTCTGGCAATTATCTGGCCGCAAGCTCGAGGTGCTTTTAACATTTTTAATCCGCGAGACTCGCGAAACTAGCTTTGCTTACGTTTCCCTTCAAGACCGCAAGACGGTTCACTCAAAAAAGATCCCCCACATAACGATGCACGCGTCGACCGATAATATAATAAAGCGCGTGGAACCTGTTTCACTTTCGCGAACAAGTCGCTTTAAACTCGGTCTTTCTTTTTTCGCCCCGTGGATTACATACGAAATTTATGATTATCGAGAATTTTGCGGTAACGGCCGAAACGATTCGAGACGTAACGCGGCACCATTCGAAGTAATGCCAGGCATTCGCAAAGACGACCACCGTCTAAGGAACGGAATTTCGAGGCGCCCCTCGTCCCGAATCCGATCGATCACCCGACCCTGTTTCACCTGAAATCTCCGCGCGACACTATTCCCCCCTCGACAGATTCGACCGATCGCGATTTCTGATATAGCCGAATCTCGCCGCGAACAGACAGAAGAACACAAACGCCTGACCCTGGTGCGCGCGTCGGGACGCCGGTTCACACCTTTCGGCGCGAAATCGGTAAATACGTAACTCTACTTATGAGACACGAAAACTGGAATCGTTTCAAGTGAAACTTTCCAGAGGCAGTGCAACACGGAGTAGAAAAGGATGGACGAGAACGGATCGAGCGGAGGAAAGTGTAAAAGCAGGCTAGAATGGTAATATAATAGCAGGTAAGAACGTGTACCGCGCGCGCGCGCGCGCTCTGTACTCGTGTAGAAAGCGTTCGCCACTCGATTCCGTTCAATCCTGGTTCGTTACACGACCCAGTTGTACTACCTTTGAAAGATGATTCAGACGATTAATTGTAACATCTGCTTGCGTCTTCTGACTCGAAACAAAATAAACTGAGCGCGGGCAGAGAGCGGCGGCGAACGCGGGGGAGCATCTACGCGATCGATATTCGGTTGTAGAACCCTCTAGCGAATATGGAGGGTGACAAGGTGTTTTACGCAATAGAGTTTATCGGTGGATCACGACATAACGATGTTACGACACACCGATTAACCTTCTCCGCGTTTTACACATCGAAAACGCGCGTAATCGTGCGCGAGAATCCGTTGCATTCCTATCGATCAGGCCGACTCTTCAACTTGTTGGACTTTCTAGCTCACCTGCCGACTGGAGAGGTCTCTTGCCTCGGACAAGACCTACATCGGTGCTCTCGTATATGTATAGTATAGTATACGGTGCTCGCATAGACTCTCTCCGGAGTTAGATTATCGAAGTATCTGCATAATCTGTGTGATCAAGCCCATATACTAATTAACCGCGTCCGACTATTGATTCCAAGTAAATACTCCTAGGTATTAAGCTGATGCACGCCAAACGTTGGCTCAGTTTGTGAATTAAAAATCTGGTCAATATTATCACTGACGGATTTAGTATATAATCCGTTTAGATCTCGTCATGAGATAATGGAATCGCTCAATGATTTATCGAGGTATAAAAGTAACCGATCAATTAGTCAAACGGAATATATGTATGATACCGTAGAGAAAAATAGACGTGGTTGCGTTTGAAGAAAACGGCGTTTCATATGCACGGTGCTAATAGATAATCTAAAGTCGCGCTTTGGTGCCCGGCTGGGACGACGACGACGAGGCCCGATCGATATTACACGTACTTCTCTCTTTTTCGATAGTAATTTGGTGTTTTACGATGTTGATCGACCGTCGACGTAATTACGTAGCCGGGCTGGCAGACGTTACGTATGCTTGACGCCCAATTAATGCCGTGGCGGCCACGAATTATCGGCCATCTCGCTTTTTCTCTCGTTCCTTCCTCTTTGGCCCTTATTGGTATACGACGAGAAACTCGGGAGGAAACGGCTCGGGATAAACCAGTTCCCTCGGATATCGCGGATCCGAAACGACGAAGGGCGAGCCAACGGAAAGGGCAAGCGAATTCGAAGAGAGCTAGAAGAGAGAGAGAGAGAGAGACTAGGCGTAGACGGCAAAGTGATTTCGCAGCAGTTGGCCGTCTCGATTGATTAGCGAGGGCGAGGAGTAGCGCGCGCGTTGCGCCGCCGATACGCACGTGAACGCCCTGTCGATGCAAATGTAATTACGGATCTGCTTTGACACCGTAAAACGCTCGTCGCCAGAGAAGTACGTGTCTTATTAGCTCCGCAGTCGGTTAATACCTACGCAAGTTTCCGTTCGCAAGACGGCACCCCATATCGATCATGCCCGCCGCCTCGCGATTCTTACCTCTAGTTATAATAAACATCAAAGATAATTCAGAACGAAACTCGACCGTTTCACTTGTTATGCATTTAATTCTAGTTGTTCCTCCTTAGGAAGAGTCTGAATTCATCGTAAATCTTTTCTCAGACGTCCATAGAAATTTCTCCGTTCCTTTCTCCGTTCGTTCGTTACCTACTTTAGGCCGATACTAATTGTCGGACCGCGGCTCTTTTTTATCCGATAAGGAAAAAAAAGAAAGAATGGATATCGGAGGAATGGGGGTCGGAATAATTTCGGCGGACGAAATTTTTCGATCGATCCGACGGTAGCGAGACAGCGAAACTGGACTAGCGTCGTAGGTGCGTGGTATATACGTGTCGGTGAATCGGAGGCAAGTTACACGCCCTCGGGTTACGCCATTGACCCAACTTCGGAACCCTCGTTTTCATTAATCCTTTCAACGGCAGCTTCTCCTCTCTCGGTTCACCCCCCGCCTTTGTAGACGGCTCATTTATCCATCGATTCGACACGCCGCGATATATAAATAAACCATGCGCCCCTCGACAATTTCATTTCCAATTCATCCGTTTAATTTATTTCGAGCAATCGCTTCTACCACCCCTGATTCGATTTTCAACCGGAAAATCAAGTGGAGATTACGGGAAGTTAAGGCTCGAAAATGCTCGGTCGCAAAAATTTCTGTACANCCCCTGATTCGATTTTCAACCGGAAAATCAAGTGGAGATTACGGGAAGTTAAGGCTCGAAAATGCTCGATCGGAAAAATTTCTGTACGCGCGCGGCTCTCCGGGCTCGTTTTCAGAGAAAATCGTCGGTACGACGCGACGCGCGGCGGCTGCCGAACGACGACGTTGCATCGATGGTTTTTCAGGGTCAACGAGGTGATAAGAAGCCGTTGTCTTTCTTAGATCGACGCGGCGGGCGTTTATTATGGCGATGTTACGCGCGCGTACACCCGACCCGACAGACCCAGCCAACAGAGCCAGAGAGGCGGAGTTGCAAATCAATAACCCATGTTATAAGGCATTTGGGCATGCCGAGGATATCGATTATGTAGCCTAGCTATCCGAAGGCGAGGAGCACACGCGTGAACCACGATTCGATTCTGTGGACATTCGGGTAAACTAATCGCCTCGTTAACAATAACATATTGCCGCAGAATTAAATCAGAGTCGAGATCGTCGCGCGCGAAAGCGAGAGAAGAGCAAACTATTGTTCGAGCGAAGAAACAGAGTTTATATTAAGAATATTATAACGAAGTAGCTTGAAAAGGTATAAGCACGTCGTCGTCGAGAACGAAGGGAGACGGAGGCTGGGAGGAGGCAAGAAGAGAAGGTAAAAAAGAGTGGCATGGTCGGATTNCGCAGAATTAAATCAGAGTCGAGATCGTCGCGCGCGAAAGCGAGAGAAGAACAAACTATTGTTCCAGCGAAGAAACAGGGTTTATATTAAGAATATTATAACGAAGTAGGTTGAAAAGGTATCGCGCGCGTCGTCGTCGAGAACGAAGGGAGACGGAGGTCGGGAGGAGGCAAGAAGAGAAGGTAAAAAAGAGTGGCATGGTCGGATCTGTGGTGGCATGTCATTCCGGAAGTCCGGTTAAGTAGCGGTTGCGTACACAATAAGTGGCACGAGCAGGAAAACACTTTCGCCCGTGCGTGAAGCTTTCTTAAAGGCAGACACCCTCCTTCTCGTCCTCCCACGGTCCCCTCTCTCTCTCCCCTCGTCGCTTAATTACACACTCAATTAATTAATCCATTCTTTTTCACGAGTCGCTCGCATAAAAAAATTAATGAGGACTAAAGCCGGCGATTTGCGAGATAGTAAAATAACGCGGGGCAGTCTTGTTTCTCCGCGAACGCTGATAAATATTTCTTTTGAGGGAATAACGTAGGGTTTGGCGATTTAAAAGGATGTTGAAAAGGCGGTAAAGTCGCAATAAAGCTGCGAGGAATATTGCGCGTTCAAACAGCCTTGCGGCACCACTTTCTATTGCGTCACCGGAGGAGGATGAGACCTTCGCTACATTTCGGTCTCCGTTTTCTTTGTTGCCGACAACCTTCCCATCGAATTCGACGATTAATCTGCCACGCAGCGGCGTGTAACTTTGGATTTTCCTAACGAAAACTCCGAGATTTGCTCNCCTTCCCATCGAATTCGACGATTAATCTGCCACGCAGCGGCGTGTAACTTCGGATTTTCCTAACGAAAACTCCGAGATTTGCTCGTGGGAAACAGACGGGAACGATCCGCGCGGAGAAGGAAAAAAAAACAGAAACGATCGACGTCAGAGTTTCGATGAATCCGCGTTGAAAACGATCTCCCGCTGACGTTTCCGCCGTCAAGGATCTGGCCTTGAGACCAGGAATTCCCTTGCCGGAACGAGAACGAAGCCTGGGTTTTACGCGAGTTTAAATGGTTCTATGGAAAAGTTTAATGCGACGGTAAAAAAAAAAAAAAAAAAATAGGTACGATGCGTTATTCGAGTTATCACGGGTCCGTTGGCGAGCGGACTTGTTTCTCGGAAAGAATCTCGGGAGAGAAAGAGAAACGGCTGAGCCGAAGGCCGTTCGAGTCAGGATATCTCGGCCCGATTTCAATGTCATCGACATTCTTAATATGGAATCGTCCGTTTTATATCCTAACAGGAGAAGGACTCGGATAGAATACTCCGAATTCGGAGCCTTGGGAAAGGTCAGTGTGCTCGAGGAACGTCGACGAGGCATCCCCGATCGACATAGTACGCGCGGACCGTCCGTCCGTATATTAGGAAGGCTTGCCAAATTTGAAACAATTCCCGGGCTCGAGATTTTTCACGGCAGAAATACATACATATATATATATATATATACACACTTTGCTTAGATGAATCATGAAATCCGACAAGGAGGAAATTGTTGAAAAACCGGTTTCTACCGAATGCGACTAAGAAAAAGTAGAAGAAGACCGGGGGAAAAAGTTTGTTCGGCAGGGAGGAGAAGCGAAGGCGACGAAACGCGGANGCTTAGATGAATCATGAAATCCGACAAGGAGGAAATTGTTGAAAAACCGGCTTCTACCGAATGCGACTAAGAAAAAGTAGAAGAAGACCGGGGGAAAAAGTTTGTTCGGCAGGGAGGAGAAGCGAAGGCGACGAAACGCGGAGAGTACCGTTACGTTTCGGAGCGGAATAGCGCGTTTTCGCAGACCGGGATAAGGAATTGTACGGCGGGCGAATATTCAACACGAATCACGCTCACCGGGAGTATCGAGCTTGCACCTGGACCAGTTTTCTGCCGCAGTGCCGAAGCTGTCTCTCCCTCTCTCTACTCTCTCGTCCACCCTTCGCACACGGCCCGCGTTCTCTCTCTCTCTCTNGGAGTACCGTTACGTTTCGGAGCGGAATAGCGCGTTTTCGCAGACCGGGATAAGGAATTGTACGGCGGGCGAATATTCAACACGAATCACGCTCACCGGGAGTATCGAGCTTGCACCTGGACCAGTTTTCTGCCGCAGTGCCGAAGCTGTCTCTCCCTCTCTCTACTCTCTCGTCAACCCTTCGCACACGGCCCGCGTTCTCTCTCTCTCTCTCTCTCTCTCTCTTCCCCTACGCGTTTGCATTTTTTTCATCAAAACGTTTCGGTCGCCGGATGAGTATAGTTTCGGCGGAACGGATGCATTTTAAATCTTGCCGCACGATTAAAATTCAGCGGCGTCGACGGGGCGGCGGCGGCGGCGTGGAACATTTTCGTTTCGCGAAAACGGGCTACCGATTTTCTTTCGCTCTCTCGGCACACTCGGGCCGAGATGGCGAAAGGTCCGATCGTTACCGCGAGAGATCTTTCGGAATAACGCGCGCCGTTCGTTCGGATGGAACGCAGTCGGATAGAAGAGACAGCGTAGGATAGGAGGAGTGAACGAACTCTCGCGGTCCTTGGAACGGGCAAGTACCGCGATCGAACCGCGTATACACAACACACGGAGCAGCCCTGTAAACGTTGCCGCGTCCCTGACTCGGCAATTAGGCCAATGCCTTCTCGAATCGATGACCCGTCGAAAAATCGGCCGTATTTATTCGGCACCGAGCGACGTCGAAAACGGCCGATCGCTGATATTACGTAAACCCATTGATCGTCGTCGATTAACAGAGAGCCGTGTGTGTATGGGCGAGGACGGGAACGGTCGGGAATCAATGCGCGAGTTATACCGGGAAAGAAAAAAGTTTCGCGGCGGCGAATATCTCGGTTCATCCCTTTCGTCTGACGAGAGAACGGTTTGGCTGTAGGGGATCCTTAGATATTCATGAAGACGGAGCTCCTTCCCGAGATACAACCGCGAAAATTCAGGCGACAGGTTACTGGCTTCTCCCCACTCGCGGAACCCTCGCATGCATTCGCGTTATCATTCGCGTTTCGTAGGTAACCGGTTCTCTACTAGATTCGCTGTTCGCCGGGGCAACAGGGAGAGAGAGAGAGAAAGAGAGGGACGAAATTCGAACGCGGCGAGATACTTTGAAAAAATGAATCGCGGCCATTGTGCTTTAACCGAGGCGAGTTGCGTCAGTTCCTGTTTGAACAGATACGCCGACAGATGTTCCAAGTTGACGCCCACGATCTCAACAGGTGTAAATACGATGGTGAACGGGCGAATTTTCACGCGCCGAATCGACGATCGTAATTGCGACGACGCCGATTAACCTTATACCATATGGAATTACAGTGGTTGTATGGGATAAATTGTGACGACGATCGTGTCTACGAAATTGGAGTTGAAAATTTGTCGGGAACGATTTACGGCGCCGTTCGTTGCAAAAATACGTGTTCGGCAGAACTGGGCAGGTGAGGTTGACATTGCCAAACACGATATTGCTCCCGCAAACATTTATGCGCCACGAAACAGGTGCTAGTCGCGCTTCCCGATACGACGCGCTCCTCTTCCCTCGCACAGAAACATCGTTCAAGTCGCCGGAATCCTTCGTGTCGACGGCTTTTCAACCGTTTAACCAGATTTTTCAATTGTCGATATGATTAAAAATGTCGAGTATAACCGTATCGCTCGCATATTAAATAAAGTTCCGAGCGTGTTTTCCCCCCAGCCGGCGTAACTGAGAATCTCGATTTTCCGGAACAAATTTAAAAGTCAATTAACCAGACTACATATCCCGAGCGACGCGACGCGTTCAAAGCGCGCAAGGAATATTTGTAACTAAATAGTTTCGACCGTACGCGAACCGATTAATTTCTGTCGATGAACGCGAACCGAATATATCGCTGATCAATCGATTTTCTCTGTCAAAACAACCCCGCGCCGATCGGCCACGTTTAACCGGGCACGTACACGCCCGTGTTAATCGCTACATTTTTTCCATTTCCAAGCATATAAACACATTAAATCTCGTCTTACACATCCGCGCGCGCTCGCTCGCCCTTTCACTTTTCTTTCCTTTCAACTTTCTGACTTTCTTCGAGTGTATTAATTACGCCGGAGCTACGAGTTTCAACGACACACACACTCGTGCACGTGCAACATATTTCTTAATGAGTCGGGAATTTAGGAATCTGACCAGTGGCGTACACCTGAAGGTGGTTCGATCGAACGTGTTCCGTATTTCGATATTAACGAATTTGCTTTACGGCTTTTTGGAAATGTACTACGCGGTGTGCTCGGTTCGTAACCGCAGACACATCTGCGCGACGTAACAGAGAATTTACGTTCGCTCCGTAACTTCTCCGCGATGGCTACCGTGCACGCGTATTAAAGAATCACAATGAAAGCCGTGAACGTGGCCTAAAAGATTCGTGAGGCCAGAAAAAGGCACGCGAAAGCCGAGACGACGACGCCGGCCCGGAAAGCAGCTGTTCGGTAAGAAAGGCTACGCATACGTGTAAAACAGCCAAGTGTCCGTAACGCCATACTTAATCATCGTTCGGGCAAGATCGTCGGTTCAAAGGAACATTATCATCTCGGAGACAGCGTTTATTCGTCGCGAAAGAACGCCTAACAAAAAGCATAATTACATGAGAGAGTATACCGCGCGTTCAACGGAGGCCCGATAACTCCGTGATATTCGTTATCGAACGTGCTGATAAAATTCGACTATACAGTATCAACCAACGATCGTACGTCATTCTGGCAGCGAACAAAGTTAACGCGAAGGTGGAGGCAACGGGGCCTCCGAGGCACTAATGAATCTGGCCGTTCGAATTACGGCTCTATTTCGGCCTGAATGGCGAACAAACGATCTTCGAGTTTCCAAATAAAATTGATTTACCGACACGTACGTACGTCGGTGCGTAACACTGCGTGAAGATGCCGAAGGTCTGTGACGCGCACTTTACAGAGGTGTCAGAGGTCAAGTTTTATCCTTCGTACGCAAACTCGAACAATCAGACGCGTAGATAATAATGTTCGAATAATTTATCTGTTTATTCCGCTTGAGGCTGTCCTTTCAGAAACTGTCACTCTCGATTCGCGTTATCGTCTCATCTAATTATTTCCTATTACTCCCGGCACAATTGACGAAGGACAATAACGGTTTCCCCCAGTGCCCTGTGCACAGTCGTGTGCGACACACGATGCGACGCGACCAGGTGTATTTAAACGAATGCTTGGAAATCAAAGTTGACCTAGAAACAGCTGATATCAATGAAAAAGGAATTAAGGAGAAGCGAACGCGGTCGTCGGAAGCTAATAGGACCAATGTTATTCTAGTTCAGCTGACGTCGAACGATATCCGGTAAGGTGATCGTCGTCCGAGGAAGAAGATGAAGCAGGCACGGAGCTTTCACCGAGTAGCGCGCGTCGTGCGACAATTCGGAGTTCTACGCCAGTGTCTGCGCGTTTCGAAAACGGGAGAGGAGAGGAATTGCGAAGGTCGTGTACTCACCCTCGAGCAGGTGCCAGTCCTCGTCGAGCGAAGCCAGGGCCTGTGCCTGATTTGCCTGTTGTTCGAAGTCGAGCATCTTCGCCTTCGCCCTCTGTTCCAGGAGCCAGTCCTCCTCTCCCCCTTTCTTCGTTGCTTTTTCTTCTTCTTCGGTCGGGATCTTCTGTTCGTTAACACCGGCCGAACTATGTCTCCGCGAGTCACTTCACCTTCCACGATAACCGATCCCGTTACCGCGCCACGAAACACCTAGTAAAGAATTACGTAGGTTATGAACGAGTCGTACGGAGGCAATAACAATTCCAGGCCAGGTCCGCGTTATCGGTAAACGAGTGTATACACAACGCGGAGACAACGCGGTGTCCTCCGCGTCCGGCGACAATTGAAAACTGGTGTATCAAAGTCAGACTTTCCCCTCGAAGAAACGGCTCGCTCGGATTATCTCGAACGTCCTTTCGTCACGAGAGTAAGAGCGACGGGGATAGATAAAGAGCGAGGAGAGCTCGGAGGCGGGAGGGACAGAGCTAGAAAGAGTTAGAGAGCGCGGGAGAGAGAGAGAGAGTGAGAGAGAAAGAGAAGGAGTGGGAAAGAATGAGACGAAGTTTCTCGATTGCGAGTGTCTCGCGAGCCACCGACTCTTTTTCCGTTTAAAACTCTACTCTCTGTTTACATCGGTGTTTCTGATTGGCCTGGTGTCCCCCCGTCTTCGCTAAGGGGGAAACGCTGCGCAAGCGTGCCTCGTCCGTTTCGGGCTTTCGAAAGAGTCGAGCGAAATAAAAAAAAAAAATGCGTTTTCGGCCGGAAAGGTCGGAATATTTTGGCTAATAATTTCGAGCACGCTCTCCGCGAGGTGTTTACTCGAGGGAGCCCTCGGCGAAACTGACGGGAAAGAAAGGGAAGAAGAGAGAAGGAACGCGGTGCGTGTCGCAAGTCGCGAGCGGACAGTGAGAAACCGAGAGAGCTCACCGGGAAGACGAGCACACCCGCTCACGTGCATACGTGGCGGTACTCGAACCGCGACTGATTTCCCCTATCACTTGGTGCTCAGTTGCCACCCACTAACCAGCCCCACCACCCATCCCCCGAACCCCATCTCCCACTACTCGAGCCAAGCTTGCTCGTTCCAAGCAACGGTAGAACGTCTGTCCCTCCTACTCGTTCCATCCGCACCCCTTTCTCTCTGTTTTCTCCTTTCCCCATCTCTCTTTCGCTCGCGCCGCGCTTTCCACGCTTCCTTCTATCTTCCCCCGAATGTACAGGGTGCGATAAAAATCCTGATACAATTTCGACGACGATACGGTCCCGCGTCGCAGGGAACGAGTGGACCGAGTGAACCGAACGATCGTTTAACTCGACCGCGAGATAATAATTAACAGTATTATGGCTCTTACAAAGTGGCGTACATTTGATCCACGGTTCGTAAATAAAAATCTTGTAATTCAGTCGGGTAGAGAGTCGAATGACGTTCGATAAGGAGTAAGGTCGTGTTGNGACCGAGTGAACCGAACGATCGTTTAACTCGACCGCGAGATAATAATTAATAGTATTATGGCTCTTACAAAGTGGCGTATATTTGATCCACGGTTCGTAAATAAAAATCTTGTAATTCAGTCAGGTAGAGAGTCGAATGACGTTCGATAAGGAGTAAGGTCGTGTTAGCCTCACCGGTATCGGTGAGCGTGTACGCGTTTCTTTGTCTTTCGTTCCTCTCTCGTAGCGACCGTTAATGCGAAGAAGTCCGCGAGGCACTCATGAATTCTCTTCCACTCTCTACTTTAGTTCTTCTCCCGACCCCGGTCTTCTTTCCCGTTCTATTTCAACGTGTCCTCTCCTTCTCTATCGGCAAGCCTGACTCCTCGTCTCGCTCTAGCCCCGCTATTCTCGCTCTCCTTCCCGCGCGCGTTCCATCGTCACTCTCCGGGTTATGGCTAGCCCGGGTTACCGGTAAACGCAAAGTTATGCGTCTCCCGGTTTTAACTTGCTGCGTACCATTTAGCGTGGTTCTCGGAAAACGGACGATATAAAACGGATACTTTCTCAAAAAAGTCACATAATAGATCGCGTAACGCGTACGCTCGGAGATATATCTAATTAAAAAATTTTCCCGCCGCCAATGGACGAAATTTAATTTTTCAGAGTACACCGAACGTACGTCGGCCGTCGCGTCGGTGTCTTCGCAAAAAGCAGAGTCAGCGATATCTTCGATAAACGATTGTTAACTTAACGACGAATTAATATCGGCGGCCTACACGCGAGTCGAGTGGTAGGTACAAAATCTTATCGCGAACAAACCTCTTTACGCAATCTCATCGCGGAGAATATATAAGAATACGAAAACGATTTCGACACGAGGACGACGTAGTTACGATCTTGGGAATTTCTCGCATACCATTTGTAAATATGTAACGGTTCGTGTGTGTGTGTGTGTGTTAGTAGTTACGTTAAATCCTATTTATTAAAGCGTTCCTCGTGTCGTAAGTTCGCTAAGTCGTAACTACTATAGGAAACACAGATTTGGTGGTATACTCGGGGAGAGTGTCGAACTCGAAGGTATTGTGTAATTGAAAACGAGAGACACGGTGTGTTTTCTTACTTATCCCGATTATTAACCACATCGGTGAAGGGTTAAGGTCGTACGGCTCCCGGAACGCATGTCGCGTGCTCTCGAGCATACGGCCCTGATGGCTCGCGCGCCTCGTCATTTGTCCTCGCCCCCCTTTCCTCGGCTTCCTCTCGCCATCAGGATACAGCACCGCTCACCAAGCCACTCGATTTACTCCCCCTAACCACGCCGTTCCCGTACGCTTCTCTCTGTTTCGCCGCTTAGCGCGTCGCGTGGCACTCTCTCCATTCTACTCTCTCTTCCTCCTCGCCGTTCCCGCTGCTGCCCGTGCTATGCGCGTCTCTTCTTCTCTCTCCCACGCACCGGCTCCATCCATTCTTTACCGCGCGTTATTCGATTACGTTTCTTTCTCTTTTCGACGAAAGGAGCCGAACCTCTCGACCTCTCGGTTTTTCCCCATTGTCTCCTACCGTTCTCGTTCAATCGGTCCGTCCCATCGATTTTCGATCATTTTATCACACAACACAGAATCATGATGCTCGCTTCATTCAGTAGAAAACGAACGTTAGTCGACGTTTCTAACTCACAGAGGAGACGAACGCATCAACATTTTTACGTACAACTGGTTTAGAATCGCGCACATATAAAAGTATACGCGGTCCAGTTAGATATCTTCTTATTATTATTATCGCGAATTCGACGTACGAGGAAATACAAGTAAATAAATAAATATGTAGAAGCGCGCGCGATCATTTTTTCTCATTTCTGACTGATATGCACGGTGCGGTACGGCGTTCTCGTTGCGTGTATGTATTATGTATGTATATATGTACGCCGGAACGGACCGGTCTCTATCTTTTTCTGTCTCGTTCGCGTGTTCGACCTCGAGAGGAATCGGCGTAAGGTTTCTCCCTCTTCGTCGCGCGTGCCACGATGTGCTCGCGTTCCTCGTCCATCGAATCGTTTTCTCCGCGTTGTTCTCTCGCCTCCTTCTCGCACCCGTGCACCGTTCCGTTTTACCTCGCAGACGCTCGCTAGTGCCGACAACCTCCCCCACCTGAGCCGCCGCGCGAGGATAATCGAGACAAGCTGACGAACGCCAAACCCGAGCCTCGCTTACCCAAATCATTTTCCTATCGTCGACAGGGATTACATTATTTCATTATGTACCCGCGACTCAAAAGCGAGAACACACGCGTACGCTTTACAAAAGTTTACCGCGCGCAATATTTGTCTAGCACTTCTTGTAATATCGGACGAGCACACACTACTTTGCGTTGCAAATATCTTTTTAAGATGCTAGAAATTAGATTGTATTCTCTCTCTGTCGGTCGTCGAAAGTAAAACGTACGCCCTTTAGCTAGAAGTAGTTTTAAGTCGTGCGCGAATCTTGTTTGCATCATTATACGTACGTATGTATGTAATAAAATCTACGAAAAGTTCCGGTTACGAGCAGCCGGCGCAAAGAGGAAATTTTTGCGCATAGGTTACATTTTCAGCTATCCGATAACGTGGCGCGTTAGAGTTTTGGTATAGCTCGGTGCCGGGGGTTAGTTTCGAGTTTCCCGTGAACAGGAAACCGTATCATTTAGCATCGCTGTCCCGCCAGTGAAAATGCATTAACTGGCAGTAGCTGCCAACATTGCGGCAAAGTGAAACCCGTCGTCACGGTGTATTCGCGTTAAAGCGAGCCGCGTTGGAATAGGAATAGTCCGACAATCGCTCTGGGCCCGACACACAATACAATCCCGCTAGCGTTCCTTTCCAGTTTGTCCCTTATTCCCTCTTTCAGGCTGACCTTCGCGAGTCCCACGCCGCCGCCCGAAATGAACCCCGAGCCCGTTCTTCTCTAGCCTGTAGAGAAAAGTAAATCGAACGCAAGGCCGTGTTACGTTACAAGATCGTATGCAATTATCTGTTGCGTACGGCGTACATCGGTAAGAGTACTTGGCGCTTGTTTCCTTTGCGTACGTACGTATACGCGCATTTCTACACTACAGTACGTAGCACGTGATTTACCATGTTTACAGGCGTCTCGAATTCCACAAACGTTACGCTTAATTTTATTAGAGGCGAATAAAGGAGTTTACACAGAAAGCGAAGGAAATTACTTGAACTTCGTCAGCGGACTCGCTGCATCTTACGCAATCACCGAAAAAAGTGTCTATTACACAGTCGCTGAACGGCCGCATTTTTGTTACGTTAAACGAACGCGAGACACTCGCCCACCGGATTCTCCGATATCCTACATATACGCGTTCTATACGACGTCGGTCTTTAATTTTTGAACGTTCAATGGTTTAAGAGGTGTCTAGATTTCGAAGAACGCAGTGAAAGCGACTTGGTGCGATTCGTTCGAAAGCGAATATATTTTTTGTACATTTTTACCTGTTGCTATTTTCGCGCTTTCATCCCCGACCTATCACAAGGACTTGATCCGTGAAGCTGGGATGGCCTGCTCCGAACTATCGGCTACAAACTTTAAAATCCTCGTAGGCGTTCTCTCGCATTGGCGTACACACGCTCCGACCAGTTTCCATGGCGATTGGTCACGGTGACCATGATTTCGATTTGACGTCATTGGCTTCAAAGGACAACCACGTGCTGCGGACGTATTGTCGAGTTAACGAGTTTTCCCCGTAACGATTTTTCACAATTACGTCACAAGGGAAGGACGATTACGTTGTTGCGTGGAATACGCGACTGCTGCGTTCCTGAAAACGAGGAAAAATGTAGCAGATGTTCGCCGATCGTTTCAACAATGTGCGCGCAACAATAACAAATAGAAAATAGACCGACGCGCTAATACCAACGCGTAAACAACAACAATGATACGGACGCAGTAATAAGCAGTGACGCGAGGATATATACATATAGCAGTACGTATTTGCATAACAAATGTAACGTGTAACGATAATATCTCGCGTTTGCTTCAAAACTCGAAACGCCCGTTTCTGTTTTAAAAACATGTTACACGAACTCCGTCATTGTGATTCTTCAGACTTTCTCCTATACAAAAATTAGTTTTGTGAAACGATTTAATGAAGGGAATATAAGCGATAAAAGTATACTATACAGTTGAAACACGTTCCGTTCCAATCTAATCTATTAACGCGCTTATTATACGTTTAGAAAAACACGCGATCCATTGACAATTACATATTTTCTGAAAAATCAATAGTCTACGTGTCAATGAGTCGACTGTGAAGGAACGTCAGAGAGGGTGACGTAGAAATCACGTTGCACGCCGATGCTAACGACTATAATGTCGCAATCGATGACAACAGTTTTATTCCGTACAAAAGGGAAACGGTGTTGGGAAACTTGTTCGAAACAAACCGTCGCCTAGCGAACTTTTTACCGACGGTACGCGACGACGGACCTTTCGAAAATTTATTCATTGTGCTTTCGTCGTCGTCGGTCGACCTGATAATATATTGACGAGATAAGATTAATTTCCGGTATTTATAGATGTATACGTAATCGTGTCACGTGAAAGAGCTCGGGACATCGATAAAAGACTTTTACAATAAAACCGTTCACACGTTTGTCCCTCGCGTAAGTATTATTCGTAGAGAAATTCCGGGTTTCGAAGAAAATTTTAAACAACATATATACAAAGATACCGAGTTAATTTTCATTACGGAACACTGTTCGGAATAAATTAACCATGGGAACGATCGATGAACTGGGGTTTGGTCGAATTTCGAGTAAGATATTTAACGATGGCCCGAGAAATGTCGTGGCCAGGATTCTTTGCGTAGACCCTCGGAAGTAGGCCATGAACGTAGATCGAATTTGAAGTGGCTGCGGTGAAACGGGGTTACACGCCAGTATCTTTTATTAAGCCGAAGGAACGCTATGAGCGTTTCAAAAAATGTTCATGTTCCATAAAAACGGGAATGGAAAATACGAATGATAAGCACTGATCTAATTATTGATATTCCTACCGTTTAGTCGGTCTATTGCGCAGGAAATAATTTTGGCCTGATAAGACACGATGTAATTTGGTATGGCACGAGATTATACAACGGCCACGCGCGTGTAACGGTTACGTAAATTTATATACGAATGCAAACTTTTTTTTACGAGTATTTGATTCATTATTCATATGGCATTAGAATAAACGGTGGGTAAGAAATTGTAGGACCGGCGGTGACATCTAGCGGAACGCGGAGGTTACTCGTCGGTAATACTGTCGGTCATACAGCGATTTAGCTTATCGTTCAAAAATTATTTTCTACCGATACATGAATTACGATCGCTCAACTACGGATCAAACTGTAAGACTTGTAAGACGGTAGACGTTTCACAAGTCAAAACTATAAAAAGTGTCTATAAATAAAATGTTACCTTATGTCATATCCTCTTTCTTCGACCGTAGAGGGTGACACGAGCCACTGTAAATAGAAAAAGAGAATCAACATGGCGCAATCCAGTCTCGATTGATGTGTTGACCGGGTAACCTGTCTTGTTGTTTTTCCGTCAAAAAATTCAAGTTCCGATCGGCAAGATTTAAACGACGGTGACGCAAAAATGATTTCCTTAAAATTTTACAACGCGATCAGAGGCATATCGACGACCGCTGACAAGATCGCCAATCTAGTTAAGGTTACGTATAGACACACGTCAATATATTTTTTATTCAATGAAATCTATCATGATTTCGTCATTTATCGCCCGTCTTACGCTATTAATTATCGACTACGATCTATCGTTTGACATGTGTAGTAATAACGATCGTATATCAAAGAACCGACCATTCGAAAACATTACGTAGAAGATCGTCATTAATTTTCTAATCTGTTGTTATAGTAAACGTGTGACGACTCTGTTTTACAGAAAAACAAAGTAGTTGTGTTCATGAAAGGTGTACCAGATAACCCGAAGTGCGGTTTCAGCAATGCCGTCACACAGATATTGAGAATGCACGATGTCAAGTACGATGCCCACGACGTTCTCGAAGACGAGGAACTGAGACAAGGTCCATATCTATTGAAAAATCTCAACGGTCGAATTTACGATTTACTGGTTACTCTTCCATTTGCACAGGAATCAAAGAATTCTCCAACTGGCCCACGATACCTCAAGTATTTATAAACGGAGAATTCGTGGGAGGATGTGACATACTTCTAGAAATGCACAGGAACGGGGAGTTGGTATCTGAATTGAAAAAAATAGGCATAACAAGTGCCCTGCTGGAGGAAGCCCAAGGAAAGAAGTCCAAGGAATGAGAACATGTCCAGAGAATTTAGTGTGTTTCGTAACTTGTAAATAAAATGGTTATTCGTCGATGATTAACGAGTTTTGTTACAATAAAATTGTTTTGATTACGTACACATTGTGCATCTTTTTCCAAGTCCTCCTCTAAAATCCTTCCTTCTTTTGAAACAATCGTAGATCGAAATAAATATTCGAAATAATATTAAATACGTAAGACGTAGCTCCGAGTCGGGGGTGATTTAATTGCGACAATTTCGACGGCCAAGTATACATATTACGTAGATAATCCTACGCGACGAGATTACTAGGTATAAGCGCGACATGGGGCGAACGCGGGAGGGAGAAGGGAGGAAGGGTAAAGAGAGGGTGAAAAACGATAGGGACGGTACATCATTAACGTGGACGAGGCTCCGTTTCTAACGGTAACGACGAAGGAAGCATTGATATTCGCGGCACGATCGTACGGTGTATTATTTTGCTTTTTCCCCGGGAACGAGGTCTCGGCGGAGTGAGACTCGTCATTTGGTATGCCATTAATTAATTTGGGGCCTCGAGAGCCAGCCAGACGCAGCTCGCAATTAGTGTCAGAGGATCGGGGAGCACGTGTGTGTCGCGTAAATATTCCGCTTCGGTTCGCGCCAGGTGGCCGCCTCTTTTCCCGGTATCACGGAATTTAACCCTTTCGCGCAATACGAAAAGACGTTACTTTCCAGAGTTCCGAGGACCATTGATCAACGAAAGGAATTTCTACCTCGTCGAGAAATAACAGGGAAATTACGACGCTCGGAAATCCTGACGGTCGAACTCTCTTGGACTCGGGAGAATAAGAGCCAACATGATTTCTGACTCGTCTCAATCGGATTTCTGATTCTCGAAGAATAAGCGAGTAAGACGACGATATAAGGTAATGTATGGCTCGCGGCATGTGATAAAAATGGGGTGGCCGACGAACCGACGCGCTCTCCCTCTATCAATTTCGATCAAATCAATCGTCTGTGGAAGTCTCTTCTTCTTTACTTTCATGCGTTCTTATTACAATTCCTTTTAGTTCTCACGTTTCCTTTCCTTTCACGTGACCGCTCCCGTTATACATTCAACGTTACCGCTTCCGCGAGAATAATCGATTCTTTTATTGATCATAAATTGAGACGAGCGAAATCAAAGTTGCGCATTTCTATTTAACGATCGAAGCATCTCCTTCGCGTCTTGGTCTAAAAACAATGCGCGTTTATTCGACGAAGGACTCTCTCAAGACGTAACAACGCAGCACGGAAGAAAGAGTAATTAAGTTTTCACGGAAGTGAGCCGGAGTGAAGCGAGTTCGCGGTCATACATTGAAGTGTGTAATTAGTCGATGAACGTAGCAGAGAGCACGGTGGTGGGACATTCAAGGGATAACAAGAATTCTTTTCTGCTTACGTTCCGCGCGGCTCNTACGTAGCACGTGATTTACCATGTTTACAGGCGTCTCGAATTCCACAAACGTTACGCTTAATTTTATTAGAGGCGAATAAAGGAGTTTACACAGAAAGCGAAGGAAATTACTTGAACTTCGTCAGCGGACTCGCTTCATCTTACGCAATCACCGAAAAAAGTGTCTATTACACAGTCGCTGAACGGCCGCATTTTTGTTACGTTAAACGAACGCGAGACACTCGCCCACCGGATTCTCCGATATCCTACATATACGCGTTCTATACGACGTCGGTCTTTAATTTTTGAACGTTCAATGGTTTAAGAGGTGTCTAGATTTCGAAGAACGCAGTGAAAGCGACTTGGTGCGATTCGTTCGAAAGCGAATATATTTTTTGTACATTTTTACCTGTTGCTATTTTCGCGCTTTCATCCCCGACCTATCACAAGGACTTGATCCGTGAAGCTGGGATGGCCTGCTCCGAACTATCGGCTACAAACTTTAAAATCCTCGTAGGCGTTCTCTCGCATTGGCGTACACACGCTCCGACCAGTTTCCATGGCGATTGGTCACGGTGACCATGATTTCGATTTGACGTCATTGGCTTCAAAGGACAACCACGTGCTGCGTACGTATTGTCGAGTTAACGAGTTTTCCCCGTAACGATTTTTCACAATTACGTCACAAGGGAAGGACGATTACGTTGTTGCGTGGAATACGCGACTGCTGCGTTCCTGAAAACGAGGAAAAATGTAGCAGATGTTCGCCGATCGTTTCAACAATGTGCGCGCAACAATAACAAATAGAAAATAGACCGACGCGCTAATACCAACGCGTAAACAACAACAATGATACGGACGCAGTAATAAGCAGTGACGCGAGGATATATACATATAGCAGTACGTATTTGCATAACAAATGTAACGTGTAACGATAATATCTCGCGTTTGCTTCAAAACTCGAAACGCCCGTTTCTGTTTTAAAAACATGTTACACGAACTCCGTCATTGTGATTCTTCAGACTTTCTCCTATACAAAAATTAGTTTTGTGAAACGATTTAATGAAGGGAATATAAGCGATAAAAGTATACTATACAGTTGAAACACGTTCCGTTCCAATCTAATCTATTAACGCGCTTATTATACGTTTAGAAAAACACGCGATCCATTGACAATTACATATTTTCTGAAAAATCAATAGTCTACGTGTCAATGAGTCGACTGTGAAGGAACGTCAGAGAGGGTGACGTAGAAATCACGTTGCACGCCGATGCTAACGACTATAATGTCGCAATCGATGACAACAGTTTTATTCCGTACAAAAGGGAAACGGTGTTGGGAAACTTGTTCGAAACAAACCGTCGCCTAGCGAACTTTTTACCGACGGTACGCGACGACGGACCTTTCGAAAATTTATTCATTGTGCTTTCGTCGTCGTCGGTCGACCTGATAATATATTGACGAGATAAGATTAATTTCCGGTATTTATAGATGTATACGTAATCGTGTCACGTGAAAGAGCTCGGGACATCGATAAAAGACTTTTACAATAAAACCGTTCACACGTTTGTCCCTCGCGTAAGTATTATTCGTAGAGAAATTCCGGGTTTCGAAGAAAATTTTAAACAACATATATACAAAGATACCGAGTTAATTTTCATTACGGAACACTGTTCGGAATAAATTAACCATGGGAACGATCGATGAACTGGGGTTTGGTCGAATTTCGAGTAAGATATTTAACGATGGCCCGAGAAATGTCGTGGCCAGGATTCTTTGCGTAGACCCTCGGAAGTAGGCCATGAACGTAGATCGAATTTGAAGTGGCTGCGGTGAAACGGGGTTACACGCCAGTATCTTTTATTAAGCCGAAGGAACGCTATGAGCGTTTCAAAAAATGTTCATGTTCCATAAAAACGGGAATGGAAAATACGAATGATAAGCACTGATCTAATTATTGATATTCCTACCGTTTAGTCGGTCTATTGCGCAGGAAATAATTTTGGCCTGATAAGACACGATGTAATTTGGTATGGCACGAGATTATACAACGGCCACGCGCGTGTAACGGTTACGTAAATTTATATACGAATGCAAACTTTTTTTTACGAGTATTTGATTCATTATTCATATGGCATTAGAATAAACGGTGGGTAAGAAATTGTAGGACCGGCGGTGACATCTAGCGGAACGCGGAGGTTACTCGTCGGTAATACTGTCGGTCATACAGCGATTTAGCTTATCGTTCAAAAATTATTTTCTACCGATACATGAATTACGATCGCTCAACTACGGATCAAACTGTAAGACTTGTAAGACGGTAGACGTTTCACAAGTCAAAACTATAAAAAGTGTCTATAAATAAAATGTTACCTTATGTCATATCCTCTTTCTTCGACCGTAGAGGGTGACACGAGCCACTGTAAATAGAAAAAGAGAATCAACATGGCGCAATCCAGTCTCGATTGATGTGTTGACCGGGTAACCTGTCTTGTTGTTTTTCCGTCAAAAAATTCAAGTTCCGATCGGCAAGATTTAAACGACGGTGACGCAAAAATGATTTCCTTAAAATTTTACAACGCGATCAGAGGCATATCGACGACCGCTGACAAGATCGCCAATCTAGTTAAGGTTACGTATAGACACACGTCAATATATTTTTTATTCAATGAAATCTATCATGATTTCGTCATTTATCGCCCGTCTTACGCTATTAATTATCGACTACGATCTATCGTTTGACATGTGTAGTAATAACGATCGTATATCAAAGAACCGACCATTCGAAAACATTACGTAGAAGATCGTCATTAATTTTCTAATCTGTTGTTATAGTAAACGTGTGACGACTCTGTTTTACAGAAAAACAAAGTAGTTGTGTTCATGAAAGGTGTACCAGATAACCCGAAGTGCGGTTTCAGCAATGCCGTCACACAGATATTGAGAATGCACGATGTCAAGTACGATGCCCACGACGTTCTCGAAGACGAGGAACTGAGACAAGGTCCATATCTATTGAAAAATCTCAACGGTCGAATTTACGATTTACTGGTTACTCTTCCATTTGCACAGGAATCAAAGAATTCTCCAACTGGCCCACGATACCTCAAGTATTTATAAACGGAGAATTCGTGGGAGGATGTGACATACTTCTAGAAATGCACAGGAACGGGGAGTTGGTATCTGAATTGAAAAAAATAGGCATAACAAGTGCCCTGCTGGAGGAAGCCCAAGGAAAGAAGTCCAAGGAATGAGAACATGTCCAGAGAATTTAGTGTGTTTCGTAACTTGTAAATAAAATGGTTATTCGTCGATGATTAACGAGTTTTGTTACAATAAAATTGTTTTGATTACGTACACATTGTGCATCTTTTTCCAAGTCCTCCTCTAAAATCCTTCCTTCTTTTGAAACAATCGTAGATCGAAATAAATATTCGAAATAATATTAAATACGTAAGACGTAGCTCCGAGTCGGGGGTGATTTAATTGCGACAATTTCGACGGCCAAGTATACATATTACGTAGATAATCCTACGCGACGAGATTACTAGGTATAAGCGCGACATGGGGCGAACGCGGGAGGGAGAAGGGAGGAAGGGTAAAGAGAGGGTGAAAAACGATAGGGACGGTACATCATTAACGTGGACGAGGCTCCGTTTCTAACGGTAACGACGAAGGAAGCATTGATATTCGCGGCACGATCGTACGGTGTATTATTTTGCTTTTTCCCCGGGAACGAGGTCTCGGCGGAGTGAGACTCGTCATTTGGTATGCCATTAATTAATTTGGGGCCTCGAGAGCCAGCCAGACGCAGCTCGCAATTAGTGTCAGAGGATCGGGGAGCACGTGTGTGTCGCGTAAATATTCCGCTTCGGTTCGCGCCAGGTGGCCGCCTCTTTTCCCGGTATCACGGAATTTAACCCTTTCGCGCAATACGAAAAGACGTTACTTTCCAGAGTTCCGAGGACCATTGATCAACGAAAGGAATTTCTACCTCGTCGAGAAATAACAGGGAAATTACGACGCTCGGAAATCCTGACGGTCGAACTCTCTTGGACTCGGGAGAATAAGAGCCAACATGATTTCTGACTCGTCTCAATCGGATTTCTGATTCTCGAAGAATAAGCGAGTAAGACGACGATATAAGGTAATGTATGGCTCGCGGCATGTGATAAAAATGGGGTGGCCGACGAACTGACGCGCTCACCCTCTATCAATTTCGATCAAATCAATCGTCTGTGGAAGTCTCTTCTTCTTTACTTCCATGCGTTCTTATTACAATTCCTTTTAGTTCTCACGTTTCCTTTCCTTTCACGTGACCGCTCCCGTTATACATTCAACGTTACCGCTTCCGCGAGAATAATCGATTCTTTTATTGATCATAAATTGAGACGAACGAAATCGAAGTTGCGCATTTCTATTTAACGATCGAAGCATCTCCTTCGCGTCTTGGTCTAAAACCAATGCGCGTTTATTCGACGAAGGACTCTCTCAAGACGTAACAACGAAGCACGGAAGAAAAAGTAATTAAGTTTTCACGGAAGTGAGCCGGAGTGAAGCGAGTTCGCGGTCATACGTTGAAGTGTGTAATTAGGCGATGAACGTAGCAGAGAGGACGGTGGTGGGACATTCAAGGGATAACAAGAATTCTTTTCTGCTTACGTTTCGCGCGGCTAGTACAATCGGTTACTTAAACATTGAACACTGTCCTTCGCAAGGGAATATACTTGAGCTTGCAGTTAGTTTCCGTGAACACCGAAACCAAAGAGTTGATCGCAGTTAAGTAGCGCATGTTCTTTTTTTAAGGTTTCGTCTAGCACGTATCGCTGTTTGTTTTACGGAAGCAAGATCTCCTCGCAACGCAGCAGAATGTGGGTCATCGGCGATCCACGTGGCAGGGAACGTGGCCTGAAGACGGAAAATCTTGTTTGACACGTAATGATGTTTTAGTAAAATACAGAACGACTTCGTAGGAAACGAATAGATACACGAAGCGTGAGCGATGCGAGAACGAGGATGCGTTGTTAGAACGGCGAGAAACGCGACGTCGGATCGACGTCTCTCTCGGTAGAACCAAAAATTGGAAAAGATCGAGGACGTTACGGTGTTGATGAAAGAAGAGACAAGATCTTCGGTTTGCGGCGTAAATGTGAATCCGCGCGGAATCGGAAGGCGAGACGAAGTGACGCAAGAGCGCGAGCGCTGCAGGAAGAGGAACAGCAACGGGGATGGGAACTGGGAACGGTAGTAAAAGTGGGAGAGAACGGAACGCGTAGGAGGGTTGTAGGGGGTAGTCAGCGCCGCCACAGAGGGTGAGTCTCAGTCGGCACTCGGTCAGCCTGTCGCACGGCTGGATCTCGAAATCCTTGTGCACGAGCATTTCGTACGCTGATCCGGTCGGTCGCGCGCGCGCGCGCTCTCTCTCTCTCTCTTTCTACGCTAGCAAGGATGACCAAGAAGTAGCAGTGGTGCGTGTGGCCCGAGACAACGATTTCGTTACCGAGAACCCGAGGGAAAGGATAAACGAGCGGAGAGCGCGACGAGAGAAAAACGCAAGGATCTTCTCCCCCCTCGTTTCTTTCCGATCGGTTGCCAATTCCGAGTTTTCGTCCGAAGAAGCCGAAAACGTGTCCGGGACGCATTTCCCAAACGCGTACCGCAACCGGTCAGCGCGTGTGCACCCGACCGCGATCGATCCTCGAGGCGATACGATCCAGAAACGCGATGGACGGAACCACCCTGCTTAGCCACCGCAGATAACACCGACCGAAACGATCGGACACGTTCCTTCGGATATATTCTCATCGGTAGGACAACCCCTCATACACTTGGATTTTATCGTTTCCCACTCGTACGCGCCGATTACGATCTCCGAGCGATCATATTGTGGTCGCGTGGTGCGCCTCGATTCCGTCCTTCGTCTCCCTCCTCTTTCCTACCCTCCTACCTTATTTGTTGATCAATGCGAATCGCACTTATAGAAAAGACTAAATGACATTTCACCTCCTCTACGTGAGATCAAAGCGGTCGACTCACGGGAGCGAGTCTATTGCAGTGAGAGTAAGAAAAGGATTGAAGAAGGAGTTCGTATAATGCCAGTGTAGTTAGTTAGAAAAAGGAATTCCCGCGAGTGGACCGCTCCGGATCGACTACCGATTCGTGGTGAGGGAGCAGACGAGGCATCGTCGGGTAACGGTGTGGAAGTTTGCGAGGCAAGGTCAGAAGAGACGCGGTACTACTTTTAAGATCAATTCCATGCTCGAATTTCTCCGATCGGACTTTGCGGGAATAAGTGAGACGCGCGGATCCGATCGGAAAACGTTCGTTACATAGGTCAGGGGAGCTATTGTGCCGTTTTTGCCCCGCGATGTTTGCATTTCAACTGGAACCGTCGCAAAAGTGTGCAGAGGTCATGAATAAATCCACGATTTCGTTCTCTGTCGAGTTTTTCGCTCGTCTCGTACAAGTGCTCGGAAGTAGATTCATCGGTAACGTTTGTCAAAGGATAAGCGGGATCCGAAGGGGGGGACGGGTTGACGAATTAAAGCAACGTCGACAGAGATTTGTCTTCCTGTCGCCGGATCGCTTTAAAGAAGCCGAAGAAAAGGGAACGATCGTGTCCACGAGTCTGCCGCAATTCTGCATCAGTTTCCTCCGTCAGAAGCGAAAATATTTAGGTCACTGGGGGTCAAGGAAGCCCGAAATTCCCGTCAATCCGACGAATTCCTCCTCTGTCTCTGATCTCGAACCTCGCCTACGAGATATTTTCCAAATAAAACGTGCATCAATCGGAACGCAGATCGTTTCCTCAGACGCATTTTTCTGCGGAGTATTAAATGCGTCGGAGTGCACGTTCTTGTTCAGTATCGTTACGTTCCATCGTCCTCGAATGTCAAACGTTGGATCGATCTACCAGCAGCAGAACAATATGTACTCGGTAGACTGGACGGGATCAACGTGATCATCTGCATCTAAATAGATCCTCCTCTCCACACGAGAGATTCTCAAGGATATGCAAATGTCTCCGTCGATTCCCGATCGATTATTCATTTTCGAAAGATCCTCGCCTAAGCGATTTTACAATCAACCTTAAGCGTCTCGTAAACTCGTTGACGTCGGTGGGAAGAGAATTGTCGGTCTGGGTTCGATGACGGCGCGGCGCGACGCCGAGAGATAAAAGGCGGCGATTTCGACAACGTTTACGATTATTATCCCCCGTGTCGCGGGCTTTTCTTTCACCGGTGCGACGAGGCATCTGGATTTCTGCCAACTTCACAGCTCGTCAAATTCCGCGAAACCTGGACCGCGCGACCCGAGCGTTTCCGATACGGGACCGTGCGGTATTCTTACGATCAGTTAACCCGCTACCAAGCCTTTCTAATTGATTGCATTTCATCATCTGTAAGCCCGCAGGTAAAATTAATTTCACCTCGCGTTGCCACGAAAATCGTTCGCAACAGAATAGTGTACGAGAATAATAAATATAAGAATCAATTTTAGAGACGTATCTTCGATTACTATAATTTTTCCGGTGACCACGTTTAATCGAAAGGGTCGATCAGGGGTAGCAGCAGCAGCAGCAGTATCGATTAAAAACAATAAGCTCTGTGCGTGTCAACGAATTCATTGGCACAAGCGTCCCGTTGTTTCTCTCCGTTTCGCTCGCAGATAGATTGGGTTATGAATTTGGCTGGGCTCCCGTGGGAAATCGAAAATCGTACCTATACGTACCCCATTACCTCGTGGCCCGAATACTGTCCCACGCGTTCCACATCGCCGATCCGTTACACCTGTTTTATCACCCTGCCTTTTACCGTATTGTTACCCCTTTTTATCCTCGAGCCGAGGGTTTACCTCCTCTTTCATCCGTGAATCCTTTACGGTATCTTCCTCGCCCGAAAGCCTCGTCCATTTCCCTCGACTTACCTCCCCTCTCCCTCCCTTTTTTTGTCTCTCAGCTCGGTTCCTACTCGGTTTCTTGATCCCGTTGCTCTTCCCCCGACGAGAATCGTTTTACTTTTCCTCGGTCCGCGTTAACCCTGGGTTGACGAACGGCCAACGGAGCCGGACGTTCGCCAAACGAGGATCCCGTTTTTAGTAGGTGGAAAACNTTGATCCCGTTGCTCTTCCCCCGACGAGAATCGTTTTACTTTTCCTCGGTCCGCGTTAAACCTGGGTTGACGAACGGCCAACGGAGCCGGACGTTCGCCAAACGAGGATCCCGTTTTTAGTAGGTGGAAAATGAACATTTGGGCGATCGCTTTATCGTCTCCGCAAAAAGACAGTCGTTGCGGAGCATTTTGGTCCATTAACAATTCCGAATACACGTTCGGTTTAATGGTCCCAGAATGTGGCGCGGGGGAGGGAACGAGTATTCGACGACGTCTCGATTCTCGAACGGATTCCTTCGCGGCGTCCTACATGCCGGCCATTACACAGACGACCTGGCGTCGCTCGATTTTATAATTTATATCGCGAGATTGCCGAAATTACTTCACGAACGGTGTCCCCGTGGCACGAATCGCGGGAAACGACGTCCGCGGATCGCGAAACAGGGCCACTCTTACTTATGTCAGCTCGTTCAGCTCCGAGCGCGCGCGCGCGCGCGCGTTCACGAGTGACGTCATTTCGCGTCACGAATTTTACTAACACTGTACACACCGATTTTACACATTTGCAAGGAAATTTAACGTGCAGCAGAAACGCTGCACACAGTGTATGGGCATTTGAAGAATGTTAAACGTCTGCGTCTACTCCTTATGGGTTGGAGTAAATCATGAGGGATTCCTCGTTGCATTTGAGTATCGACCTATCGGTGTCCTTTGCCCTTTATCTCCTCCAGGTGCACGAGTTAAGACCGAGAACATACAACCGTAGGTTCGGTGTTAAGAAACGTAGGAAGGTCGATCGATCGCAGAACGTCTCCGGGATGGGGTACGTATCTCCTTGTCTGACTGAAAACTTGGCTCTTGGTAGTTACTCCCGAGACTACGACTCTATCGAGTCTCTATGCATCGGCTAGAAATAGCTAGTCGAGTTTAACGTGATCGAACTCAAAGCGATTCTCTCCCATAATGGGGAACGAGCCGTCTCCTCCCCTCTCTCTCTTCCGTTTTTGTCTCTTGTTCTCCGTTCCGTGCTTCCAGCGCGAATTCTTTGAGGAAAATTGACACGTTCAGAGAGCCCCGGCCACTTTACCGTCCTTTTAATTGCTCTTCTACGTTTTACTCACGGAGTGCGAATTCAATTACGGTGGATAGCTTCTTTCGAGCGGGGAATCGATGGAGCAGTAGATACGCGATTAAGGAATTGGAATTTCTCGGTCTTGGTAATGAAGACTGATGCAAGGGAGATGTAGAAACCGACANGATTACCCGGTAGCACGAGGGGGTGCCAAAAACTCCTCCCACGAAAAATGATGGGCTACCTTGAGATACGACTCCCTTTCTGGTGTGTAAGAACGCGAGAAATCCGGGTGACCTCTTTCCCGACTCGGTCTTTGCCCTCTTCCTCTCCGTCTTTTCCTCCTCCGAACGCGTATACTGGCACTCCTCCCGGCGACGAGCCGAACAAGCGTCGTCGCCTCCGGAGATCATCCCCAAGACGAGATACCCAACAGGGAAATGGAAAATCGTTGTCTCCCTGATAGTTTGTCCACGGATCAAATCGCTCTGATAACGTTCGTCGAACCGGCGCGATCGTTACCGTTCACGATCGAGATTTCAGAAGTCGCTTATTAATATTAATAAAAGCCGGTTCGAGCGAATGCCCCCGCGATCGTCCGAACGTTTGTTCGCTTTTCATCGCGAAAACCGCCGGCATCGATCGACAGGCGAACTACTTTTCCACTTTCGGTCGACCTTCGGACGTTATTAGAATTCTTGCGAATCGGACTAGCCCGATTTCATTGTTTCCAATAATACCCCTTCGACTTCCCTCGCGTGTGAGACTCCACGGGAATGATATATCACGAGAACGCGATGAAAATCAGGATAAAATGGCGAGTGGGTCAACGGTTCCGCCTGTAAATCGTTTTGCGAGATGTATACGTATCGAGCCCAGTAGGGTTGTTAAAAAATTCATCTCCGATGTTTCCCTTTCGCGGATTAAAGCACAGGGAGCTACTTACACCGTCTTCGATCTCGAAGGAGATCCTCGGCCTGGTCCGTGCTCGCGCTCTCGGAGTATCATCCATTCTCTTTACCCGTTCCTCTCCGAAATGAGCTCGCATTAGCGAGAAAATTATGCAGCAGACACGAGAGTTCCCTTTTAAACGGTTTATTTTTTCAATCCTCCGCTGCTCGTTACACAGAGCGTAGCGCAGTCACCGCTTCTGAACTATTCTAATACTACCGTTTAGAGGTATGTACGAAACGATTCAAGGAACTCGTTTAAAAAGTTCATTTTTCGCGGGTACACAAAAACATTCGGGAAGGACGTCCGCGGGTTGAAGTTGAATTCTGGTAGTTAATTAACTTTTTGACGCGGCCCGGTGTATTTTCAGCGTGCACGCGAACATCGGTGCTCCTCCTCGAGCGTACAAGTATATCCGCATGGCTTGTTTCAATGCATCCGAATTTAATCCGTGTGAAAGGATCGGAAAACGTTCGAACGTCATTGGTACTTCTCCCAAGGCTAACCCGAACCTCCCCCGCCTACATTTTCAATTAGAAACCAAAACGAGCGAACTACATTTGCGAATGAACAACCTGCTTCCCGCGCGTACGAGGAATTATTTTTTTTTTATGCAAGAAATGATGAAAGAAGCGAGACGGTAGAAAATTCTCAGCGGTCGTGCGCTTCCCCGGTATATACGTGTGTAGACATAAAGTGTGGGAGTACGAAATTGCGTCGGTGTTACNTGAACAACCTGCTTCCCGCGCGTACGAGGAATTATTTTTTTTTTATGCAAAAAATGATGAAAGAAGCGAGACGGTAGAAAATTCTCAGCGGTCGTGCGCTTCCCCGGTATATACGTATGTAGACATAAAGTGAGGGAGTACGAAATTGCGTCGGTGTTAGCATTTCCTCGAACGACACGAGACGGCTATCGATATCGAGAGTAATCTGCCAGGTTAGCGGAGCTGAGAAAACAAAGGGTATCGAGGGAACGGGGCGGAATCTTCGGTACAGCTGTGAAAAAGGAAAAGTAATCCTCCCATTCTCGAGGAGAATTCTCTTTACGACTCCTCGAAATTGTAACCTAGCGTTTTCCTAGTTTTTTTTTTCTCTCTCGAATATCAAGGAAGTAAAGATTCGAACGTGGTCGTTCTATTTTCAAACAAATCGGCGTTCTCGTTAGGACGGGCATTGACAGGAATCGTAAAAACGCGAGGAGTTTGATATTAAAATATCTCGGAAAATTGTATGACCCATTATTTTCTCGAAAATACTTACTGGAATAGCGATGAACTTTGTGAAACACGAGCGTCGTCGTTGTCACTCTTCGAAATGGGAAGGATAAAATATCAATAACAGAGAAGTTAATGGAGAAACAGTCTGGAATGAGCAATCGCGTAAGAAAACAGTAGACGGAAAAACAAGTAAGAAGGATACGTAGTTTAAAATGTAAACAACGTAAATATGTATAGTACTCACGGGTCGGATCGCAGCATTCGGGTTTCGGTCGCCATTTGTCAACCTTTTGTTCTTCGAACGTATATGACACAGTTTATACGCTACGACGCGAAACAGTCGATGTTCTACAAACATTATTCCCGAACAAAATTAGACAACTTTGAAAGAATCGCGAGCCAGTAAGAAATAATCACACTCGATATACGATATAGCACTTATTTCGAGGTTAAAAAGAACTTGTGCGGAAGAGTTTCCGTCAACGCGGTATTACGCTAATTGTCAGTTAACGGACGTATCACTAACTGAAGTTTGCCGTTATTTGACTTGTGTAAAGGTCGATAAATTATCGATTTTCGATCGATTCTTCGCGATGCGACGCCACCGGTTGGCGGTTACTAATTACGGCTGGCAGGATGTGTAAACTGACGTCATGGACGCCGTGCACGTAAACGCGTATCCTTCCCTTTTAAAGACAGGGGAGGCCGGAACGATTCTATGCCGCGGCGCGTAATTGTGTTTACGGATGAACACACGGATGTGATTTAGTGCATTCAAAGCGAATCGGTATTTCGGGGTGGAATCGATACGAAGGCCGCTTGCATTCGAAAGGAACTTTTTGGTCTCGGGAACGGGGGATTGATGGCGAACAAACGTTACATCGTTCGGAGCCGGCGATTGGAAGATCGACGAAGCTTGCGTCGCGAGTACGTTGTTTTGAATCCGTTGTTGAGTTCCCGAGTGTGATTCAGACCTTTCGGAAATCGAGAGTAACGAGATACACGATTCGCATTGCTGGTTTCTCTAATTCGTACCGCTACGCTACGTTTTTCTGCCATTTCGTTCCCCACACTTCTGGAACGTTCATGCTCCTTTTTTTTTTTCAACGAAAAAAATGTTCTGTTTTTAGGTACTGTGTTTTGCGTTTGACGAGCATGGCGAATACGATGAGCGTGTGTAGTGCATAGCGAGAATTCCGTCGGGGAGCAAACGCTTCCAACCCAATTATTCTGATTTTCTCGAAACTCGTAGAGCTCGATGCTCGCGACCGCGGACATTGTAGCTTTGATACTTCGCCATTTCGCGTAAATGCGACTCCACGGATCCATAAAGATAACTCGCAGCGATTTATTACCTACACGCAGACACGTATTGTTGCACGGAAACAGAATTTTGTTTTATCGTTTACAACTCGGTGTCTCTATCCAGCGAGTAAAGTTTATCTTTGATAAAAATACACGAGTATTCTCGCGTCCCTTCGACGAATAATGAGAATGAAAAGCACTCTGTTCACTATTACTTACAATTTTCTATTTCGTTTTGTTACAGTTTCTCAGAGGNTGATTCAGACCTTTCGGAAATCGAGAGTAACGAGATACACGATTCGCATTGCTGGTTTCTCTAATTCGTACCGCTACGCTACGTTTTTCTGCCATTTCGTTCCCCACACTTCTGGAACGTTCATGCTCCTTTTTTTTTTTCAACGAAAAAAATGTTCTGTTTTTAGGTACTGTGTTTTGCGTTTGACGAGCATGGCGAATACGATGAGCGTGTGTAGTGCTCAGCGAGAATTCCGTCGGGGAGCAAACGCTTCCAACCCAATTATTCTGATTTTCTCGAAACTCGTAGAGCTCGATGCTCGCGACCGCGGACATTGTAGCTTTGATACTTCGCCATTTCGCGTAAATGCGACTCCACGGATCCATAAAGATAACTCGCAGCGATTTATTACCTACACGCAGATACGTATTGTTGCACGGAAACAGAATTTTGTTTTATCGTTTACAACTCGGTGTCTCTATCCAGCGAGTAAAGTTCATCTTTGATAAAAATACACGAGTATTCTCGGGTCCCTTCGACGAATAATGAGAATGAAAAGCACTCTGTTCACTATTACTTACAATTTTCTATTTCGTTTTGTTACAGTTTCTCAGAGACAGTCTGTACGCACTGTTCGCGCGATTCGTATCGAGGTTCGATTCGTCCGGCTGGATCTTGGTCTATCGGGAACGTCGACAGCAGGCGAGGGAGGAACGTAAGGCCACGGTCCTGGAATCGAGCGAGGAGGATGTGACCGTGGATTGCTCTTGAACTACGTCCCTCTGTCTAAGGTATGTCCTCCTCCGCGGGCACCAGCTGCACCGACGCCGAGGAGGACGCCGAGGATGTGGAGAACGACGTGGCAGGTAGCGCGCAGTCGTCTAATTACTTGCCGTCGGGTTCCCGTGATAGCGCGCGCGATCACCTGGAAGGACTGCGGTTAGATGGGTCATCGATCGCGCGTCCACCAGCCGACGACACTTCCGCGAGACCATCGACAGAACCGTGGTCGGTGCCTCGATACATCCGGATCGCCGTCCTCCTCTGTCGTCCGTCAGTCGCCACATTGGTTGCCGCGCGCCTCTTCCTCGACGAAGACGATCCACGGACCACCGGCGCCATTGCCGATCGCCGAATCCGCGGACCTGGGGAACGCGCCGAGACGGGGAAGCTGCCTGAACGCTGCTCGCTGGACCGACGGAGGAGCTTTCGCGTTCAGGTGACGACGGAGATCTCTAGGTGAGGCGGATCCCGAAATCCACCGAGGTTCGTTTTCCGAGCGATTCGCGGCTTTCTTTCCCCATTCTTCGTATTCTTTTCTTCGTCCGCGTCGAGCGTTCGACGCGACGATCATGGAGAGAGACACTGGACGTTGCGATAGAGAATCGTGAAAACCGGCCGTCGGTCTGGCCGTTTTCATTCGCGGAACGTTAGAGAGAGAGACTCGGTGACAATAAGACGCATAAACTAAACGGGAGAATTTTGATCAGTGATTGTGCATTTGGTGAAGGCGGGATACAAACGTCGACGAAGATCGCTGTTCGCTTGGACCGGTTCCAGCCGGTGGAACGGGCAATTGAAACCGCCGACAGGTGATTCAGACGGTACCACAATGGTGAACTACCCCCGCGTCATGACATTCAGTTAGTAGTGATACGTGCTTCGTTGTTGCGCGTGTGCATTCCGAATAGAAAAAAAAGAAAACGAGTTAGAGAGAGAGTGCGAGAGAGAGAGAGAGTGAGAAAGAGGGCGAGAGTGAGAGGGAGAGGAGGAGAGAAAGGGAGAGAGAGAACGAGCGAAAGATGAAAGTGGATTGGACATGCGGCGCGGAAGGCAGCGCGTGACCGTCGTAACCAGAGGCCGGACGAAGTCCTGATAGTCGCAGCGACCAGGATTACGGATCATCCAAGGAAGGAAGGATGCCAGGGGGGCGCAGGGGCTTGGTCGCCCCGCAAAACACATTCCTCGAGAACATCATACGAAGGAGTAGCAGTCAACGTGAGTATACACGTCCACGTTTCATTGGTTTCGTTTTCCGATTTGATCGATCGTTTCGCGGGGAATTCGTTTCCATCGCATCGATTCGGACGGGCCGGGCCGATACACGGGCACAGGCTCGCCGGCAAAAGGGGAATAGGATAGGAGTGGAGTGGAGTAGACGACGACGACGACGCGACGGGAGGAGAGAGCGTAGACGATGGATTGATTCGTGGATTACCGCGGCAGCGGCAGGATCGTGGAAATTCAAGGCATTTTAGTGCGTGCTCTTTTTGTGCCGTCCTCCCTTCATCCCGCTCTGTTTCTTCGCCGCGGAAATAGGTCGAACTAATAACTTTACGTAACCGCGGCAAGCGTGCAGAGATAAAAGTTGCTCCGGTATAACGAGATTACTTCGCGACAATAGGTTCTGCTTTCCCTTCTTTTACTTGTCCAACCCTTTCGCTATCGCGCTAACCGAACCGTAAGCGTACTTTGAATTTGTTCCATGAATTAAGTTAAACCCGCGTCTCGAGCCGACCTTTACTAGCCGCAAATGAACCGGGGAATTTCTATCGCCAAGGCGAACGGAGAACGAGAAACGGGAAGAGCATTTCGACGTCGATGGCAGCGTCCTCTTCCGTTTCGTCAAGGAATATTTAATTAATGTAATTGGATGAGGCGTCCGCGTAATTTGCGATATCTGCCCCTGGGTATTTTATCGCGTTTGTTTGGATTCATGGTGCACGGCGGTGCACGTGCGAAGTAACGAGCGACGACGTTAATTGGCCTTCTTCGCTTCGGATGCTCAACTATTTTCGATCCAGAAAAATATGGGATTGTATGTACGAAAGTAACGCAAACATTGTTCTCCAAGTAAAACTGCGAGCTATTATCTCCTCAATAGGAAAGTCAGACATCAGCAGTGAGTTCCGTTTTCGGAATTACTCATAGGGAAGAGAATTAGTACTTGGAAATGGCGCTTTGATTACATGAAATATATATATATATATATATATCACACTGCTATTAATTTCTCGTCGAATCGATTCGGGAATTTGAGAGCGACGCGGTGGCCAGGAAAAATCGGTAGTTATCGCGTTGGTCGAAGGTCACCGCGTATGAATAAGCTGTTGTGAAAGGGTTAAAGCAAGTGTGAGCGCACGCGGCATTGACCCATTAACTGGCGCATACCTCGGATTCCCAAGAATCCACGGAAATCCACGTGCTCCACGGGAATCGCCGAATCGAATTATACGCCAGACCGAGTCCGTCCTTTGGAATAGAGTGCTCGTTCACAACTGGACAATAATACACTGCGTCTCGGGAACGTTTCGCGTATTGGACCAATGTTTGGTAAGATCGACCGCAACGCGCGGAATAGTAACATATTAATATTGATACAAATAGAACGAAACGAATGGAATACAGGTTGTAGGAGTACTGTTCGATTTTTCGCTATATTTGTCTCGAGAAGCGAAATGGAAGAGGGTTTAGTTTAGACTTCCAGATTCTCGAAATTCGCTAGATTGCGCGGCCCGTCCTCGTCGTTGCAGGGCTTTGATTACTTCAGGGAGCATCTTAGGAAACAACTGGGGACTCGTGAAGCACGTGCCTTTAAACGAAATGGTAATGGCAACTTGGAACGAACCATTTTTGCTAATGTATTGTATATACGCGGTACAAAGTTGAGACGTAACTTTGGAAAATTCGAACGTATACGTAGTACNACGAGAAACGGGAAGAGCATTTCGACGTCGATGGCAGCGTCCTCTTCCGTTTCGTCAAGGAATATTTAATTAATGTAATTGGATGAGGCGTCCGCGTAATTTGCGATATCTGCCCCTGGGTATTTTATCGCGTTTGTTTGGATTCATGGTGCACGGCGGTGCACGTGCGAAGTAACGAGCGACGACGTTAATTGGCCTTCTTCGCTTCGGATGCTCAACTATTTTCGATCCAGAAAAATATGGGATTGTATGTACGAAAGTAACGCAAACATTGTTCTCCAAGTAAAACTGCGAGCTATTATCTCCTCAATAGGAAAGTCAGACATCAGCAGTGAGTTCCGTTTTCGGAATTACTCATAGGGAAGAGAATTAGTACTTGGAAATGGAAGTTTGATTACATGAAATATATATATATATATATATATCACACTGCTATTAATTTCTCGTCGAATCGATTCGGGAATTTGAGAGCGACGCGGTGGCCAGGAAAAATCGGTAGTTATCGCGTTGGTCGAAGGTCACCGCGTATGAATAAGCTGTTGTGAAAGGGTTAAAGCAAGTGTGAGCGCACGCGGCATTGACCCATTAACTGGCGCATACCTCGGATTCCCAAGAATCCACGGAAATCCACGTGCTCCACGGGAATCGCCGAATCGAATTATACGCCAGACCGAGTCCGTCCTTTGGAATAGAGTGCTCGTTCACAACTGGACAATAATACACTGCGTCTCGGGAACGTTTCGCGTGTTGGACCAATGTTTGCTAAGATCGACCGCAACGCGCGGAATAGTAACATATTAATATTGATACAAATAGAACGAAACGAATGGAATACGGGTTGTAGGAGTACTGTTCGATTTTTCGCTATATTTGTCTCGAGAAGCGAACTGGAAGAGGGTTTAGTTTAGACTTCCAGATTCTCGAAATTCGCTAGATTGCGCGCCGTCCTCGTCGTTGCAGGGCTTTGATTACTTCAGGGAGCATCTTAGGAAACAACTGGGGACTCGTGAAGCACGTGCCTTTAAACGAAATGGTAATGGCAACTTGGAACGAACCATTTTTGCTAATGTATTGTATATACGCGGTACAAAGTTGAGACGTAACTTTGGAAAATTCGAACGTATACGTAGTACAGTAAATCTATAAAAGTTTTACGCGCGTCCTCTCTTTCCAGGGACTGTTACAGAGAACGTCTCGAGCAGTTTTTGAAGATTTTCTAGAGAATATTCGGTAATAGCATAAGTGACAGAAGAGCCGGGGAGGGCTGCGAGAAGTCTGTCCGCTCCGAGACTCTTGCCACGGTATCCGATTCAGCATTTCGCGACGTTTCGGTTCCAACGAGTAACTTTCAAATATTCCCCGGAGCTCGGCGCGCATCATCCTGACTTCCGACCTATCCTCGGGACTTTCCAGACTCCGGGGACTGGTGCCGTGAAATTCGAGACTTCGAACAGACAGCAACGGAGCGAGGAATGCTGACTAATCTGATCGAAGACGCGCGCCCCGGAGCCGTGCGAAATTTCGAAATAAATTACTCGGGCGAAAAGACCCGCCTCCGTCGTCTAATTAAGGTTGACGTGTATCGACGTTCGACGAACACAGCGCGGTGTTTAAGAAAAACGTTAATGCAGAATTCGGTCTCGTTGCGGGCGATGATAGCGATGAATTTTTAATGCGGTACCGCAATAGAGCGCGGCGCTATCCGATATACGCGTGGTGGTGACGCGTCGCGTTTCGTGGAATCGGCGGTCGCGCTGTTTCAACAACCCCGAATAGACCGAGGACGCTCTCGAATCGATTACGCTCGTTCCGTACCTGAAGGTTCGGAGATGTCATAATCAAATCGCGGTTAATCGAGCAAACTTCGACTTCGTCCGGCTACTTTCGTCTTCGTTAATTAAAACGGATAAAGCGCGAGATTACACGAGAACAATCGACAATGGGCCGAAACGAGGTAACTGAAACCAGGGTGCCACTTTCCCTTTTCGTCGCACTCGTGTTCCCGGTCCTCGTGCACAGGTTGTTACGTCCTCAATTCGAACGCCGCGCGAACGAATTAACTAGCGGTGAGAGCGGAGAGCAGTGCGAGACGAGAGAGACGAGTGGCCTAAGCCGCAGAGTCACGTACGCCATCCGTGGTCTCTCGTGTGTTTTCCACTTTGGCCTCGTGAAAAACGGTAAACCGGCGCGACCCGCGTCCTCAGATGCCGGCTTCTTCAGCCAATTAACCCGTCGACAATGTCGTCGAGTGCCGTGAAATTATTTAAGAAAGCGCGCCGTGCGGAAACTAGGAAATTGCCGTTTATTAACGCGTTTCCTCGCCGCAGTCGCCTTCGAGTTCGAATCGATGCGGGGGCTGCGGGGGAAACGATTCGAGAACGATTGACTTTCCCCGGATATCTCGTCGGAGAATGATCCGATTCGACCGTCGAAAGAAAATTTCCTGTTCTCCGCAAACGACGTTAATCTTGATAAGGTTCCCGTCCCCCGGATCTCGTTCCCTTCGACTTCTTACCTTACCGTTCCAGTTCGTCCAAAGGACCCTTTACCTTTTCTCGAACAAGGTTTTCGACTCCCTTTCGCGAAAAGGGACGTTTCTTCTCTGACCGAGGATCGAGTCGAATCTTAAGATGGAACGCATTGTAAAACGTTAAGTGGAAGAAACGTTTTCAATTTGAAAGCATTTCGATGGGGTGTTTGAGGGGCATGCGCGTGCCACGAATTGATCGGACCGTTTCCAAGACAGCGTGGCTCGCGGATTCTAATTACCGCGGTCGTCTCCCTATTTATCGGGTTACGTTTATTATTAGACCAAACGAAAATTCGCAACGCTGAAATTATAGACCATGCCCGAACGTAGACGTTATCGATTCTCCCGGACCAAGTTCCATCGCAATTTTCGTCCTTTCTGCTTCCCTTCGTGTCGTGCTTTTTAATAACGAGTACATTTCATTGAGTTGTAGTATTTCTTATTCAATTTCGTTTTCATATTGGAATCGTGATCTATGGACGAGAAGTTTGAACTGCAATAAAAAATACAAAGGGAGATCGCTGTACTCCTGAAATATTCGAGATAGAAAAAAGTTGTATGCGACTAAATAGCAGTACCTACAACTTTTATTCGAAGCATTTCTCAAAATGTTGAGAATTGAAAATCGAATTTGCTCGACTCTTCTCTCGTCTGCTTATTCATCATGGTTCTTTGTTACCCAAATCGTTTAACAATGTTTTCCTGCCGCGAGATATGATCGTTCGATCGAGATTAACGTAATCGAGTCGTCGAACATCGAGTCCCACCACCGTTTCTTGTTTACTCGTCTATCCTCGCATTGTAGTCGCGTGCATACAGTTGTCATTGTATACGGGCGTTTATGGATACAGTGGCTCGATGGTTGTAAGCGCAGCATCGGTGACCTTTCGCGTATTCACTCTTTCCATCCGGTCGCGAGGGCCGCAGGAAATTTTCAATAGAGCCACATAATGCTCTATCGGTCCGATAAACTCGGTGTAGATATATTTCTGGGATCCGTGGACGATTTCTTTTCTCGTATCGCGCGGCCACGGCTTCAACTCGCATTCAGCTTAACCGCGCGGTGATCAAATTTTTCTTCCGCGNCCCAGCGCGATCAGAAAATCGGTCAAAGTTTATAACCAATAAATAGCCTGGCAATGAAACGTATAAGAACGTACGAGAAGTTCGAATCTTACGTAGGAACGTGTACAATGTAAAGTTCGGCTCGAATGCGAGCACGATTTAGGGTGGGTTTTCGCGGGTCGTTAACCCCTCGTCGGCTGTCGATGGCAGCCCCCTCGATTCCGTCGTTATCGTACTGGTCGAGACCACGCGTAAAACGTTTATCGAACAGCTGACGAGGTGTTAACCTGTAGCTGTCGTTAACGATTTATGGGTATTCTTGGACGTCGACGTGTAACGTTGCGACAATAAACGAAGATCAGTGACGCCGACGGTGTTCCCTGACTTCGTATGAATAAAAAGGAGTTTAGGCGCCGCGCCGGGATAAGAAAGGATCCTCGACAAAGATTGGATGCTGCGCGAGTGCTCCATGCAAACTAAGAAGGTTGAATCTAATAGAGAGTAGATTCCGTGAAGGGGCGGAAGTGGAAAGTAAAGGGGAAACACGCACGTGTAGGAAACGGGAACGGGAACGGGAACGGGAGGAAAGGGACTGGCGGGTGTACGTACGGGGGACGGAAGATAAATCTCCGACCTTTATTGAGTCGGAATAAATTGCGTTATTTGTTGAAAGCATGTCCCCGGTATAAGTGAACTCGGGATTTTTAGCGAATTAAGCGAGTCCGCCGGAAGATTAATTCCCCGCGCGAGTCCCGATCGAGTAAACGGCTGTCCAACTTTCGCGAATTACTGCAAGAAAATTCCCGATAGCGNAGGTTTCCGTTGTTAAAACAAATTGAGGAGATAAGGATGTGTACAGACACATGTATGTGTGACACAATGTGTATCAGTTGATTACCGATGAAATTTCGCGCTACGAACAAACGCGGCATTAATTACGCTCGCCGTTAATTACCGAGCACGAGATAAACCGGAAACGGATGAATATCAATTTGTCAATTAATTCGTGTAAACGTTTCTCTCGCGTCTCTCGTATTTTTCGCGGGCTAGATAAAATCGTAAATAAATGAGGGCGCCTTTATACTATACGGAACACGTCAAGTTTATTGAACAGCGGAGATACTATAGTTCGCGGAATAATTTGAAAATTTTGCAGTGTCGTTTCTGGTAGAATATGGGGCAGCGTAAAACCGGGGGAGCGGGTTCGTGTCGATATTTCGTTCGGAGTCGGTTCCGGTGTCTGCGTAGAATATTCATCGCCGTGCTCGCTTCCGCAGGAAGCGTCGCGCGTCGTCTTAGGTAAAAATCTGCAACCACGCGGGAAAACGTTGGTCCCGTTTATTTGTTGTGCGATGCGCGTACGTCGCGACGTACAAAGCGACCGGGAAACGTGGGCTGGAAAGAGGACGGGACGGGAAAAATCGCGGAAAATTACTGCGACGAACGCGGGCCACCCCCGCCGCCGCCGCGTCTCCAAATCTCGTGACGCCTCTTCGTCTTCTTCTTCTTTTTGTCCTCCTCGTTTTCCTCGTTTCGCTTAGAGCTTAACCCATCCGCCCAAACATCGTTTTCGGCTTTTCATACAATTTTATGGCTACCAGGGACTTCGCTCATATTTTTATAAGTCGATAATAATAAAAATTATGACAATTAGGTAGTAATTTCAGAGTAAATGGAAATGCTTCTTGGTGTGTGCGCGCTTAGGTATAATTTGAATTTCTGGAAACGGTTATTATTATAATGGTATGAATTGTATACTTTATCGTCCCATGCAAACCACATTCATGTTTTCTCTTTATTTCGAGTTAACCCAGTTGGAAATTAATCTAACAGAGTTATACGAATTGAAACGCAGATCGCGGATAAGAATTTGTATTTCCGGACCGAACCGAGATACGGAGTTCATTCAGTGGTCAGATTTGAAAGGCCTTCTGGCCCGTTACGGTTGTTTATCAGTGAGAGGGGACGTCGATTTTCGATAAAAGCGAACGACCGACTATCCGTTTTCCTTCTCGAATGTTTGCCACGCTTTTGGCGCGCCGATAAAAATACGGGTTACACCCTCCTGCCTCTTTTTTCTCTTTGCCGCGTTTACACCGATTTTGTTCGCAAGTAATTCATGCGCCGATCTCCATTGCAAAACAGTGAGCCCGGACGCTTTTCGAAGAAACCGGTCCACGACGTATACGTATAGTCATCGACGTCGTCGGTGTGGCAACAATTTGTATTTTTCATCCTTCATTTTCGACTCCGTCTATTCGATCGTCGAACAAATATCGAATTGGAGACCGATTGGGTCAGCAGATCGGCGGAGACCGTAAACGTTTGTGAAAATAATCAGATTCAATGGAAAAAAAGTTTAGAAAACAGCCGAGCCAAATCCACTCGCACGATGTCGAGCATAACAATTGTAAATGTACGCTCTTTACTCCATTAATAGCTGTTTTTTAATGTTAATGTGCGACACGAATCTCTTCTACTAAATCTTCAGCCGCGGGACGGTAATTCGAGCGTTTCGTGACGCTATTACGGTAATCATGGTGATTTTTCATCTCCGTTGCGAAGAAATTAACCAGAAAGCAGGGTCGCTACACGATTTTTCATGGTCACGTAACAATTGCTGGCCGACTTGTTAATCGATGACGTCTATGGACAAGGACAGGCCAGTCGATTCGTTTCTGTCAATAGACTTGCGCGCAACTCGATGCACACCGTAGTAACAATACCAATGCTAATAGTAACGTTAACGATATACTTATTATAGCTCCGCAGTGTAATTTCGATTTCTATTCTATAATTCTACCGACCAGCGAAATTCACACGCTAATCGAAACGAGCATGAAGTATTATCATCCGATTAAAACATATTCTGTTTATTTTCAGCTTAATCCTCAAACGGACCGACAATTTCATTTCGTGGAACTGGAAACAGACGAATCAGAAATTGCTGTAGATAGACAAATTATTTAATAGGAAAAAAATTAATTTAGAATTACGTACGTGAGGTCCCAGCTCAGAGGTTTACCGAAGCTTATGTCGTTGAATCGCGAAGGAAACAGAACCGTGTAAGTTGGGTTGTACGCGGAGGTCGATCAAGCGACGTTGATCTCGGTTGAAGATTAAGGCACGGTACAGGTGTAAAAGGCTGCATCGAGGCGGGAAAGGTTGAGCGGGCGGGGGCGGTAGCCCGGGGCCGGGGCGCGGGGACCGTAAAGAGACAGAGAAGAAAGAGCACGGTGGTCGGGCGTTTCCGGCCGGTTTCGGGTTCGTCCGTTGGGTCATTGGGTCAAATCTTCGGTTACNCGAGTCGTCGAACATCGAGTCCCACCACCGTTTCTTGTTTACTCGTCTATCCTCGCATTGTAGTCGCGTGCATACAGTTGTCATTGTATACGGGCGTTTATGGATACAGTGGCTCGATGGTTGTAAGCGCAGCATCGGTGACCTTTCGCGTATTCACTCTTTCCATCCGGTCGCGAGGGCCGCAGGAAATTTTCAATAGAGCCACATAATGCTCTATCGGTCCGATAAACTCGGTGTAGATATATTTCTGGGATCCGTGGACGATTTCTTTTCTCGTATCGCGCGGCCACGGCTTCAACTCGCATTCAGCTTAACCGCGCGGTGATCAAATTTTTCTTCCGCGACGTGCGTCGATAAAAGATGACTCACTGTTAACAATTCTTATTTCCGCGCGTCGTGGTTTCGAATCTCAGAGATCTCCAAGTAAATTATTGAAATGTCTAAAAGTTCAGAATTACGTGTTGTACGAATTATACTTTTCGTTGTATTTTACGAGCATATTTGCGCGTTTCAGGTTTCCGTTGTTAAAACAAATTGAGGAGATAAGGATGTGTACAGACACATGTATGTGTGACACAATGTGTATCAGTTGATTACCGATGAAATTTCGCGCTACGAACAAACGCGGCATTAATTACGCTCGCCGTTAATTACCGAGCACGAGATAAACCGGAAACGGATGAATATCAATTTGTCAATTAATTCGTGTAAACGTTTCTCTCGCGTCTCTCGTATTTTTCGCGGGCTAGATAAAATCGTAAATAAATGAGGGCGCCTTTATACTATACGGAACACGTCAAGTTTATTGAACAGCGGAGATACTATAGTTCGCGGAATAATTTGAAAATTTTGCAGTGTCGTTTCTGGTAGAATATGGGGCAGCGTAAAACCGGGGGAGCGGGTTCGTGTCGATATTTCGTTCGGAGTCGGTTCCGGTGTCTGCGTAGAATATTCATCGCCGTGCTCGCTTCCGCAGGAAGCGTCGCGCGTCGTCTTAGGTAAAAATCTGCAACCACGCGGGAAAACGTTGGTCCCGTTTATTTGTTGTGCGATGCGCGTACGTCGCGACGTACAAAGCGACCGGGAAACGTGGGCTGGAAAGAGGACGGGACGGGAAAAATCGCGGAAAATTACTGCGACGAACGCGGGCCACCCCCGCCGCCGCCGCGTCTCCAAATCTCGTGACGCCTCTTCGTCTTCTTCTTCTTTTTGTCCTCCTCGTTTTCCTCGTTTCGCTTAGAGCTTAACCCATCCGCCCAAACATCGTTTTCGGCTTTTCATACAATTTTATGGCTACCAGGGACTTCGCTCATATTTTTATAAGTCGATAATAATAAAAATTATGACAATTAGGTAGTAATTTCAGAGTAAATGGAAATGCTTCTTGGTGCGTGCGCGCTTAGGTATAATTTGAATTTCTGGAAACGGTTATTATTATAATGGTATAAATTGTATACTTTATCGTCCCATGCGAACCACATTCATGTTTTCTCTTTATTTCGAGTTAACCCAGTTGGAAATTAATCTAACAGAGTTATACGAATTGAAACGCAGATCGCGGATAAGAATTTGTATTTCCGGACCGAACCGAGATACGGAGTTCATTCAGTGGTCAGATTTGAAAGGCCTTCTGGCCCGTTACGGTTGTTTATCAGTGAGAGGGGACGTCGATTTTCGATAAAAGCGAACGACCGACTATCCGTTTTCCTTCTCGAATGTTTGCCACGCTTTTGGCGCGCCGATAAAAATACGGGTTACACCCTCCTGCCTCTTTTTTCTCTTTGCCGCGTTTACACCGATTTTGTTCGCAAGTAATTCATGCGCCGATCTCCATTGCAAAACAGTGAGCCCGGACGCTTTTCGAAGAAACCGGTCCACGACGTATACGTATAGTCATCGACGTCGTCGGTGTGGCAACAATTTGTATTTTTCATCCTTCATTTTCGACTCCGTCTATTCGATCGTCGAACAAATATCGAATTGGAGACCGATTGGGTCAGCAGATCGGCGGAGACCGTAAACGTTTGTGAAAATAATCAGATTCAATGGAAAAAAAGTTTAGAAAACAGCCGAGCCAAATCCACTCGCACGATGTCGAGCATAACAATTGTAAATGTACGCTCTTTACTCCATTAATAGCTGTTTTTTAATGTTAATGTGCGACACGAATCTCTTCTACTAAATCTTCAGCCGCGGGACGGTAATTCGAGCGTTTCGTGACGCTATTACGGTAATCATGGTGATTTTTCATCTCCGTTGCGAAGAAATTAACCAGAAAGCAGGGTCGCTACACGATTTTTCATGGTCACGTAACAATTGCTGGCCGACTTGTTAATCGATGACGTCTATGGACAAGGACAGGCCAGTCGATTCGTTTCTGTCAATAGACTTGCGCGCAACTCGATGCACACCGTAGTAACAATACCAATGCTAATAGTAACGTTAACGATATACTTATTATAGCTCCGCAGTGTAATTTCGATTTCTATTCTATAATTCTACCGACCAGCGAAATTCACACGCTAATCGAAACGAGCATGAAGTATTATCATCCGATTAAAACATATTCTGTTTATTTTCAGCTTAATCCTCAAACGGACCGACAATTTTATTTCGTAGAACTGGAAACAGACGAATCAGAAATCGCTGTAGATAGACAAATTATTTAATAGGAAAAAAATTAATTTAGAATTACGTACGTGAGGTCCCAGCTCAGAGGTTTACCGAAGCTTATGTCGTTGAATCGCGAAGGAAACAGAACCGTGTAAGTTGGGTTGTACGCGGAGGTCGATCAAGCGACGTTGATCTCGGTTGAAGATTAAGGCACGGTACAGGTGTAAAAGGCTGCATCGAGGCGGGAAAGGTTGAGCGGGCGGGGGCGGTAGCCCGGGGCCGGGGCGCGGGGACCGTAAAGAGACAGAGAAGAAAGAGCACGGTGGTCGGGCGTTTCCGGCCGGTTTCGGGTTCGTCCGTTGGGTCATTGGGTCAAATCTTCGGTTACATGGGGGTAGCCGTATAGAGGACAGCCAGCCAGGAGAGTAGAGTAGAGTGCACGCGTTCACAATGCAAACTTCAACCCTTAGCGGCGCGGCTAGCTCGTTATTCGATGCGCGCGACTATTTTTAGAAATACCTACCCCGTCCGACCGCCCCGAGCGGGAGAACCCCGGAGTGGACCGGGTCGAGTTCGAATAAAAGATGAATAACGCGCCCAGACACCCCTTTAACCCCTCCCTCGGAATCGGCTCTCTGTGTCCCTCCTCGCGATACTCGCTGGAACAGATCCCAGCGCGATCAGAAAATCGGTCAAAGTTTATAACCAATAAATAGCCTGGCAATGAAACGTATAAGAACGTACGAGAAGTTCGAATCTTACGTAGGAACGTGTACAATGTAAAGTTCGGCTCGAATGCGAGCACGATTTAGGGTGGGTTTTCGCGGGTCGTTAACCCCTCGTCGGCTGTCGATGGCAGCCCCCTCGATTCCGTCGTTATCGTACTGGTCGAGACCACGCGTAAAACGTTTATCGAACAGCTGACGAGGTGTTAACCTGTAGCTGTCGTTAACGATTTATGGGTATTCTTGGACGTCGACGTGTAACGTTGCGACAATAAACGAAGATCAGTGACGCCGACGGTGTTCCCTGACTTCGTATGAATAAAAAGGAGTTTAGGCGCCGCGCCGGGATAAGAAAGGATCCTCGACAAAGATTGGATGCTGCGCGAGTGCTCCATGCAAACTAAGAAGGTTGAATCTAATAGAGAGTAGATTCCGTGAAGGGGCGGAAGTGGAAAGTAAAGGGGAAACACGCACGTGTAGGAAACGGGAACGGGAACGGGAACGGGAGGAAAGGGACTGGCGGGTGTACGTACGGGGGACGGAAGATAAATCTCCGACCTTTATTGAGTCGGAATAAATTGCGTTATTTGTTGAAAGCATGTCCCCGGTATAAGTGAACTCGGGATTTTTAGCGAATTAAGCGAGTCCGCCGGAAGATTAATTCCCCGCGCGAGTCCCGATCGAGTAAACGGCTGTCCAACTTTCGCGAATTACTGGAAGAAAATTCCCGATAGCGAGCAACGCCGCCACTTTCGTCCGTAGAAACAATTTAACGGAAAACTAATAAACGTCCCGGGAAATTAACGGGTTGAAAAGCGATACGTCTCGCATATTTCCGGTATTTTCAGATTGCCTCTCACAATAGGCCGTTCCGCCGCGGAACGGTCCGTGTTCCCGTTTTATAAACCACCGTTATGCACTCCCTTCCGCGAGAATGCAAATTCGCTGTGCCGCGTAATTCGCTTCCAACGATGCGCCGAACGGTTTACGATATAAGGCGCCGACGGTTTAGTCGCGTTTGATATACGTCTGTCTCTTTTATCAGTCAATTCGGTCGCGAATTATAATACGCCTACCTTATACTCTAAATCTCTGAATTGTATTATAGACTATCGATACTTTCTCTACGCCCACACACAGAGAGATGGATATCATTTTTATTTCGTCGACGTTTCGACCATTTGTCATGTGATCACGGAAATGTCAGGTGCAATGAAAAATGATATGTATGTACGTACGTGGACCCTTTGGAGATAGAATCGTTAATCCACGAATCGATGATTAAAGCGCGTCCTTATTGGGATTATTCAGGACTGCGTTTGAAATTCCAATTAACGTTTGTCCCGTCCGGATTCGGGGGCTCCGCGCCGGCAATTTCTCCAATTAAACGCGTCGCGAATGCCGTTACATAATAGATCTGTTAACAAACGACGCCTCGATTCGTGTCGCGACCCCTGGTTCACGCATCTCTGGAGAGTACCGTGACCTCTTCACCAAATTTCGTATCGAACTTCCGTCCAAAGGTGAAAAATCAAGCGAATTTACCCGCGGAAGCGACTCGCTCCAATTTTTAAATACACCGACGACCGTTTTTCTCGTACGGCGACGAGATTGGAAAAGTTTTTCCGTCGGGTTTTCCTCGCTACTCTTATCATGTAAATTTCTATAAATAGACGTCGTCTGCTGCCCCTGCAGTTTTATCAGTGAAAAATAGATTCGCGTAAGACTCGTTCGTGATCATCGAGTATCGGTGCCTCGGAGCACTCTAGAATTCCGCGCATGCGAGCGAATAATAGCTACGATAATGGGGATGAGTAATTAATGTAGTAATTACACCGTCGATTTGATGAAACGGGCCGAGATCCGAGGTCAAATACCAGAATAAAGAATAGTCGAGGGGCGGGCGACGAGGAACGGGGGAGACGTTTCGGGCAGTGGGAACGAAAGATGGAAATTAAGGCTGCCGAAAAAGTGAATACAAAGTAACCGGATCGCAAATACATGCATAGAATATATTTTCGGTTTCTGTAAAGGGAAGTGGGACGTTCTAAAGATGGCACGCCTAAAAATAGGCAATACTTAAAAGCGGAATAATAAAAGTTGCTCGGGGAAATCCTCCTTCTACGGCCGAAGGAAATTGAGGCCGAACAAGTATTGTGCACGTGTGGGAGAGAGTGAAGGAAAAATTATCGGCGTTTCTTTCGCGGGCTCGGCTGGATCTCCGTAATGAGTGAGAAGAAAATCTCCCTCGAAACTTCCTCCTGCGCGACCGATGAAATATTACTACGAGATATCGTTACCTACTTTCTATCGAGTTTCATGCTAAATTCCGAATTTGGATTTTTGCCGGGAAATTCGTATACGGTTATTGCTTTGCGTAAAAGTTTATAGACTGGCCAACTGCGAACGGGGAACGAGGAGCTTGAATATCTCATAAGGGAAGAAAAAAAATGTGAAGAACAGCGGACCGTGCGAGATCGTATCCTTAATTTCGTTCTTCAAGATTGTTGAATGACGCGTTGAACTAACAAAGCTATTTTTGTTCGTCGAGTGTGAGTTACCTGTAGACGTGGACTCTTTTCTTATTCCCACTTCCTCTCTAATTAGAAACATTTGACGCTTCAAGACGAGGGTTAAACAATTGCGGGGGGAGGAAGGGGCGCGTCAAAGCTCGGAGCAAAACGAAACCGACGATTCCCTTCGTTTCGCGCACTCTCTAAATAAATTTGTAATCAAGACCAAGAGAGAGAGGATACTTATTACTTAACCTTGGGCGAGTCCTTGACTTTCTCAGAAATAATACATTTTCTGGCACGCAACCGAACGTTTTCTCGAAATTCGTTTCATCGCACTCGCACTTGCCCAAACGTTCGATTCCTATCTTTATTTTCCAAACAAGTTTATCCAATATCGTATTAGTAGATCGCAAAGTTTTATGCAAACTGTAATATTCTTGTAGATTGAATGCAGCGTTTATATTTTCTGTACAATCAGTTTGATTGTAATTGTATAAAGTTCGCGGTCAACAAAGTAAGTACTGCTTTGATCGAAACTCTTTTTACCAGGCCTTGTAGAAGGCAGTCGGTGGAAGTTTTATCTTGCCATTGTTTATCCTATAGGTTGTAGTATTGAATCTTTAGCCGAACGAAGGTAGGAAAGGAACGAGAGCGAGGCAGGGAGTTGAAATTCAATTAACGGTAGAATGCACGGCAGGGAAGTTCGCTCGATTTTCAGATCCGTTCAAACCCGTGACCCGACTTTCGCTTTTCTATTTTCTAAATCGCCCCTTCGTCAATACCCGTTAGAGCTCGGTTCGAGTACTAGTGCAGAGGAATTAATCGTCGATGGACTAATTAGCGGAAGCGAGCGCGTCTTTACAATCTGTGCTACGATTTCTCGCTCTCGCTCTCTCTCTCTCTCTCTCCTTCACTCCGTTCTATTTAATCCGCTGCTTTTCTAACCTGATTCGTTCACAATTTTGTCGCGCAGTTTAGATTTCGTACAAGCCATTTGTCTGTTAACTCGTAGAGAGAGAGAGAGAGCCATTACTTTGGCTCGGGTCCTGACGGGTCCTGACTAAACGGAGCTCGCGTGTGCGATATTAGTTTTTGGATTACAATGAATTCTCTCCCCGACTCTCTGGAGCTTGAACAGTTTCCGTAAGAAAGTCCGACCGTGAATTCGGTGTGCGTAACGAAACCGTTTGAGAAATACGTAATTGTCTCGGACTCGCAGGGAAATTATTGGGGTGTTAAGAAACGTTTCTTGAAAAAGCCAGTACAGTTAAGTACATAGAAATGGCAAAAAGTTCAAGGAGAACGCGGTGGAAAAAATTCGCGACCTAAACGTTTCGAGGGGTGAGGAAAAAAGCGAGAAGGAGGGATTGCGGTATCGCGTGTGTCGTTCTATATATTTATAAATTATACAAGTCGACGGAATAACGTTGTTCGTTAAGGGTACAAACGTTAAATTGAAACGTTGCGATTTTCCGGCCGGGCGAGCGAGAAAATCATCATCTTTGTACGAGCTTTTGATCGGCGTAGTTGGAAACTTTTAATCCCGGCCGGGGCATAAAATCGCCCTTTAAATCAACTTTGCCCTAGCGAAGTCAAACATCGTGTGACTCGTCTGAATATTTCGAAAGTTTCGCGTTTGCGGAGACAGGCAGCCGGCTGTCGTCGTTCCACTTGCCTGATCTCCCTTCTTGTTTTTTACTCGATCGTGCCCCTCGCCGGAGCCAAAAATAGTCGCGGCTTTAGGGAAAATTCATGTCAAGTCGCGCGCGCGAGGGATGATCGTGACACTGCGCCGGCAACTGACATCGACGAACTATTGTCTACCCTTCTTCCTGTTCTTTCGACCCACCTCCTCCTCTTCCAACCGATCCAACGGCTAAGGCACCGTCTTTAGCGCTTTCAATCGCCTCGCAAAGCTTTCACCAATCGCTCGCCTTTTCNAAGGGTAGATTAGGGCTTTCACGTGAAACGGGGGAAAAAGATGTTCAGGGGCAGCTCGGGGCGGTTGACTGGCTTCTAAGTAGAAAAGTCCATTAAACATCGATCGCGGCCGTGGATCGAACGTCTCGATCGTCGAGGCTCGATCCCCATGCACTTAATAACAAATAATACAGAATCCTTAGAACACGATCGGGATAAATCGAATTAAAACATTGAATAAGTATCTATAATATCTGTCGTACGTCGGGTTCGCGCGGAACAGCCCCGGTAAACTTCTTGTTATTATTACAGAGCTGGGACGAGTCGAATGGCGCGATGTTTTGCGGAAATCGGTAGACGAGGAAAATAGGAATCGGGGAATTTTTTACTGGTCGGTGTCCATTGGTAACGGAGATTTATCGGGGAACTTTTCCAAGGGTAGAGGAAACAATCGCCGATGTTTGTCCCGATGACGCGCGAAGCCCCCCGGTTTTAATAGTGTTTAGAATTTAGGAACTGGAATGCGGGAAGTGGTTCAAGTACGGGGCCGTCGCATCGCGTCGCGAAAGACCGACGAACGAACGAACGAACCACGTCTACTTACTCTGTTTACCTGAGGAACGATCGACTATCGATTACGCTCCCGCGATAAATATAACGCGAACTAAAGCCGGCCGACCTTCTTTCGCGGGCATAGTCAACGCTCCTTTTCAAGGTGCCGTTTTGCATACTCTAACCTTACCCGCAACTTGACAAGATTCATTGTTCGCGTTCGCTCTAATCATTAGAACTTTTCGTGTATGCTTATTCGGAAATTCTATTGTCGAACAAAACGTCTTTTATTTCAGATTGAAAAATTAAAATAAAAATACAGAAAGTTATACTGATAAAAGTTAACATGCAGAACTCGACCATGAAACCNTTCTTGACGGTACGAAACGAATAAACAAACGAATATCGAGGGGGCGATGTGATTCGAGGGTACAATTACACAGATAGGCGAACGAGCGGTGAAAATTGGTGAGCAACAGAGACAATGATCGGTAGTCGATTCGGCGGGAATCGGCCGAAGAGGAATTTAATAGAGTTTCGTCGCGATTGCGCGGGCCATTGTGCGTACCGTTCGGGGGGCGATCATTGAAAATTGCCGATATTCCGGGTACGGCCTCGGAATACGGAACGATCCCGCTGAATGACAACGAGATAACCGAATCGACGACGCGACGGCCGACGGTATATCTCCGTTATTAGGAAGCCGACGCGACGATTCCCTCTCGAATAATGGCCGTTTCGCTGGTGTACGTGGCCGTGCATATCGGATCAGTTTGCTTTTACCACACCCGAAAACATAAACGCGCTGCTAAATCGATACAACAAATTTTACGACAACTCATTATCGGGCCAATCCATTAATTAAACGTTTATCATCGACTATCGTTGTTCCGATTTGTCTCTCGGCCGCACGCGTTTAACTTCATTACATATTTGACCGCTATTAGGCGCTCTCCCGTTCTCTAAACAATTTCGTATCCATGATACGCGAATACCTGGTAATTTCAATTCGCTGTATAGTGTAGACGCGATTCGATTTGCAATTAGGAACGTGAAAAATGAGGAGAATATTACCGGTCGGACGTCGCATCTATCACTGTCAATTTCTCGGCTGAATCGACTGCAAGGAAACGTTTTAAAAACGTATCTAGCGTACGTCAGAGCGACGAGCACGGGGCTCAACCTGTCGGCAGCGGTTCACTCGTGAGGATTCGCGGATTAGAGCGAACCGATGCCTCGGATCTTTCGCCCAATTGACATCGATACGGGGAAGGTCGTTCGACCCAGAAATCGCTGCTGGTTCCGAGTATTCGAATGTTTGGCAACGGGGCGTTACGTAACGGGCCTCACAACCGCGTATAGTCGAGCAGAAACGCGATGCCTGTGTGTCCATCAAGATTATCCGCGAAACGATCGCGATAGCCGGTCGCGAAGAACTCCTTACGCGAAGGCAAAGGTCAAATTGTCAATTACCAGGCTGATAATTCGAGGGAATAACAATCCCAGATAGGGCAGCCTTGATTACGTAATAATTATTATTGCGATGAGCACGATGCGTTCATCGGCAGGGATTTAGGGGCTTATGGAACGTGCATTCAGGCAAAATGGATCGTTACGCGAAAGACAGAGTTAAAAGTTACACGGCAAACATTTTTATTCAATATTCAATGAATACCACGTCTGTTGACTGTTGTCTGGTTGAAAGACGAAGTGCTAGGCATAGGATAAGACCGAGAGGAGATAACTAGGGAATGGCAATTCTCGTTGGAGTATCATTGATTGTGTAACAATTAATATAATGAACACGGTGTCGACTCGCTGATCCAGCGCACAGCCATTGGGATTTAGGGATTGACGAAGCGTACANAAAGACGAAGTGCTAGGCATGGGATAAGACCGAGAGGAGATAACTAGGGACTGGCAATTCTCGTTGGAGTATCATTGATTGTGTAACAATTAATATAATGAACACGGTGTCGACTCGCTGATCCAGCTCACAGCCATTGGGATTTAGGGATTGACGAAGCGTACGTAGATTAATGCAGAATCGATTGTCGGGTGAACGAGAGTCGTTGCTCGTACAATGTTGAACGAAGGTCTGTTAACCGCGTTGAAAGGGCTAGTTGGGCGCGAGATAGGACAGTGAAGGGAAGCGGGAGGCGGGAGTGCGTGCAACTTGCACGGGGTGCACCTTGACCCAGCGATCCCCGGCTTTGGTCGCGACTGGGACTCGCGTGCGAATCAAGATTAAGTAGCCTGGCTAGCCTGGCTGACCTTACTCGGTAAACACGATTCCCAGGTGCGTAATACACCGTGTCGCGCCTCCAATAGCAATTATTCGGAAAATCTTTGGTAAACGTTCTGCCGATAAACCACTCGTATCCATAACCCCGAGCAGAAAATCAAGGTTCCACGGTGAAGGGTTGACCGAGCAGCAGCGGGGCGCAGTAGTAATGGTCGAACATTACTCAGCCCTTCCAGGCAATACGTTATGACGCAGCGTATACATATGTATGTATATAGCGTACAACGTATAGCGTGTCTGAATGCATTTACTTTCATTCTACCGTGGAATCGTCCCCTGTAGGCTTTCAAATCTCTCTTCTACAAACAAATCACCGATCAGATAACGAAACATGGCGCGCATAGTTTCGCGAGTACGAAACAATTTTTGAAGTCTGTTCATAGTCAGATACTCACCGAGTACTTAAAAGTACGTTTTCTTGAATTAGCTGTTCTAGCCCGAATTGTGTCGTATCAAATGATTGATTATTCTTTTATTTCATCAGAACGCGCTTTATCTTGATCTCGTATTTATCAGATTTTTAAGTACTTGGTTCTCTGTTTTTATTGCTTCCCTTTCGTAAGTCCCGTTGACGTCTTGTAGATTTTACTTTGACAAAAGGAGCGCCGGGAGAGTCTCGACGAAAGTTGAATATCTTTCTGTATTTACTATTGGTCTCGCAAAATGACCCTTGAGGCTCGAGGGTTAAAACAATAACGAGCCGCGTTTCACGGATCGATGTTTCCCTTGAAACCGCCTTCGAAACCGTGAAATCGCGTTTCCAAACTCCCACCCCCGTCCCATCTTTGTTCGTGCTCGGGTGTTTGCGTTCCGCAAAGGAATCGGGAAGCACGGTTCCGTCCAAGGGTAGATTAGGGCTTTCACGTGAAACGGGGGAAAAAGATGTTCAGGGGCAGCTCGGGGCGGTTGACTGGCTTCTAAGTAGAAAAGTCCATTAAACATCGATCGCGGCCGTGGATCGAACGTCTCGATCGTCGAGGCTCGATCCCCATGCACTTAATAACAAATAATACAGAATCCTTAGAACACGATCGGGATAAATCGAATTAAAACATTGAATAAGTATCTATAATATCTGTCGTACGTCGGGTTCGCGCGGAACAGCCCCGGTAAACTTCTTGTTATTATTACAGAGCTGGGACGAGTCGAATGGCGCGATGTTTTGCGGAAATCGGTAGACGAGGAAAATAGGAATCGGGGAATTTTTTACTGGTCGGTGTCCATTGGTAACGGAGATTTATCGGGGAACTTTTCCAAGGGTAGAGGAAACAATCGCCGATGTTTGTCCCGATGACGCGCGAAGCCCCCCGGTTTTAATAGTGTTTAGAATTTAGGAACTGGAATGCGGGAAGTGGTTCAAGTACGGGGCCGTCGCATCGCGTCGCGAAAGACCGACGAACGAACGAACGAACCACGTCTACTTACTCTGTTTACCTGAGGAACGATCGACTATCGATTACGCTCCCGCGATAAATATAACGCGAACTAAAGCCGGCCGACCTTCTTTCGCGGGCATAGTCAACGCTCCTTTTCAAGGTGCCGTTTTGCATACTCTAACCTTACCCGCCACTTGACAAGATTCATTGTTCGCGTTCGCTCTAATCATTAGAACTTTTCGCGTATGCTTATTCGGAAATTCTATTGTCGAACAAAACGTCTTTTATTTCAGATTGAAAAATTAAAATAAAAGTACAGAAAGTTATACTGATAAAAGTTAACATGCAGAACTCGACCATGAAACTGTGGACTTTATGCACTTCTACAAAAATCTGTCCAAGATATACCAAAATTAGCATAAAGAAAAAGAGAAGTATGTTATTATTTTTCAAGGGCAGAATAATTTTCTTATCTTTTCATTTTCTAAATTAATATGAACGGTTGATTTGCATAAAAATCTGTAGTTCAGTGAAGCGATATCACTGTGCGAGAAGTATTAAATGCACTTTATTATAGGAGTTATATGAACGGCGGCCGTGCAGGTGTTCAATCTTATCGAACTTACTCGGACCGGAAAGAGATTTGCCCGTCGCGCCGACGATGAAACAGAGCATTGTTTCTATACCTCGCGAGGAATTAATAGCCAGAGCTGGGATTGCGGCGCAGGAATTAGAATAAATGCGGTAACAACGTAACGAGCAGGAACACTGTGTACCTTGTTTTCTTCGTCCTTCTCGGTCGTTCGATATCGACCCGCGGTAGGCATCACGAATTTTCCCCGTCTCAACCGATTGTTACCTACCTCGCGTAATTTCGCTAATTGATTTGATTTTTTTCTTCTGATACTTTCTCCTTTTTCTCTTACGAGACACGTAATCCAGGTGAAAAGCATTTCTGTTACTCCTGACGTGTCTGGAATACAGAACTTCTACAATATTATTATTATTATTATTATAAAAACATGTCGTTTTACGTAAGTGCATTGTGTAGCTAAAATGAAGTAACATTTTTTACCGTCACGGAATGCAGCAGCAAGTACGTTCAGCAAAGATTAGAGATTAGCGCTTACTTGGAAATCGCTCTTCGGAGGCTAAAAGACAGTTGTTTATCGCCTTGGGGGGCTTTCAATGTTCCCTTACACAGGCCTGTTAATCTCATCTATATTCAAGAGCTACTCGGCTTTGCCGAATCCGATTGAACATAGCTTGCCTCGGTAAACGCATTAAAAACTAGCGGATCAAATCACCTGACGCGACCGATTAACAGACGTGAAACAATCACTCTTCGTAGCCAAACAATAGTCACCTTGTTAAAATTAGTGGTAAGTCAAACTATTNAAAGTCCTGCCGCTGCGGATTCATGTATGGGGAGTTGACGGACAAAGAGACGATCGCCAGGATCGAGGAATGCCTCGAGGGCCAGATCCACGATCAATTCGAGATCCTGCTGTACAAGAAGAACAGTAAGTACCTCGCAAAACGTGAATTCACTAGCATGAGTGAAGCTTAAATGTGGTGTTCGTGGCTTCGACTTTCGTGCCCGGAATCGACCATTTCCATTTACCCCACAACACAAAAATATTTATCAGAAAAATACGTGTATCCACTGAATGGATAAAAAATCGTACGATACGATGTTCGTGTTCTTTAACTTTTAAATTCGNGTAGCCAAACAATAGTCACCTTGTTAAAATTAGTGGTAAGTCAAACTATTTTTACAATGAATAGAAATCCAAAGAACAAGTTCTTTTTAAAGGACATAATTTAATTAATTACAGCAGGACAATATCAAAATGTTAATTGTACATTATTATGGACAGTATACTGCTGTTGGTGAAGAGACACCCTGAATTCGGTCCGGTCCGCGTTGGCCCATTCCTTTTCGTATCGATTTGGCACGCGCGGCAACGGTCCCGGAATATTAATACCCTGCCATCGTTCTTATTCCAATTGGCAAAGTTGGTTCTCGATCCAGCTGGCAAGGTTCAACATCCATCGCCCGGGAAACGGTACTAACAAAACGGTTTTCCCTCTGATCCGACCCGTGAAACAATTCCCTCCGTCGCCTATCCATCATCGTCGGCTCCCTAGACGCGGGCTTTATCGAATTGGCGAAGGGTGTCGCGGCGCGGCGCGCCGCCGGGCCTCGAGGATCCTCTCGACTTCCTGTTGCATAGGCCTGGCGCCGGAACCCGAGAAGACACCACGCGACTCTCGTTCACGGGCTATCGAGACGGAGCGAAGGGTTGCGAGTCCCGGTGAGGGGCACTCGATCGAAAGTGGCTGCTGTGCTCATCGACTGGCTACTTCACTTTCCTCATTCTTCTCTCGTCAACCGTTCCCGCCATGCCGCGGTTACTCTAACTCACAAGTTTGTCGTGTATATATTATGTAAAGTCCCAAGTCGTTTAGAAACAGTGACTGTCTCATTCCTGGATCAAAATTACTGGCCTTACTATCATACTTGCTTATGTAATGAGTTATTTAACTCATACTCTTGACAGAGCATAAATGCAGGAACCAGGAAGGAGGTTTGAACGAAGAAAATTGAAGAGAATGAAAATATTGATAATTGTATGAAAATCATAAGCGGATATACACGTAGGTACGAATGGAATATTATTATTCTTACGTCTGGTATAAGCTGAGAAAAGATTAAGAGGGCAGGATAAGGAGAAGTTTGCGACTATGCTTAGTGTAACTTTGGGTAGGTAAGGGATGAACGGAATAAATCTAAGTAGGAACGGTTGTAGGGTCGGTGTGGTTGGCCTTGACCCGTTTCTGGCGAGGAGACCAGGTCAGGAGAGTGCATCCAAACGAACGACATCATGCTTCCTTCGAGCGCGTGCACGCGAACTCGCGTTATCGTTCACTCGTCTTCAATTTATTATTAGAATCGTAAGTTACCCTTTAAGCCCGGTATAGACCGTGGTACAATTGCTGAAAACGTTGTACCCCGTCGATCGATAATTGGATGAGTGGAAACCGGTCGATCGTAATCGACGGCATTTACAGATATGAATTAACCAGTATAAAATATCGAGTTTCATGACCAAGTTCATTTTCAAACGTGCATTTGCGAAAGATAAACTGTACGATCCTGAAAGTATTATCGAACGCGTTATTAACAGATCCGATAATTTCGTTTGTTGGCCGGAGGAAATTGGGCTTTCGTCCCGTGGAAAAATATTAATATCCGTCGGGGCCTGCGTCCTCGTATAAAACGAGCCTCGCGGTTTATGAAACAGCGTTGTTTTTTATTAAATCGTGGTCGGCGCGCAGGTGCTCCGCCGCGCGAACAATATGAAAGTAAAAAGGGATCGGATCCCGTCCACTCCGCAGCGTGTTTTGACAAAACAAATGGAAAACCCAGAGGAATTTGAGCTGCGTAAATTTTGTTAGTTTTAATTCGGAAACGGTGTACGTCCCCGTTCCACAGGGTCGTTCACGAGTACCGATAAAACGGAATTCCGAAATTAAAATTCGATCCCGATATCGTAGCTAGGACGACGATTTCCAGGATATTTGGCGTACTCGACGCGACTCGAATGTACATATAAAGCTCGTTAATACGGAACGTGTGCCGAATAAGTACGAGGCCGAACGGGAGGAGGGGAAGCGGCTCGAATTTTCTCGTTAAATGAAACGCAGCCATGGGAGTCGCGCGGAAAATTATCCCATTATTACCGTCGCCCTGGCCTTTGTTACACGGCCCGGGTTCTCCCGGGTGCAAACGACAAATAAATGTTGATAAAACACAAGCGTTAGCAGACAATGACTCGTCTCATTCATTAAGAAGTTGGGAAATACAGGATAATCCGTTATCGTTGTTTTTCTGTTCACAGCTGACAGCAGTTTTCTCCTGGCGAACGCTCAAATCGTCGACTTCCCTATTGTCTACTGCAACGAAAGCTTTTGCAAAATCTCTGGCTATAATCGTGCCGAGGTAAATAGCTCTCTGTCCCCCGCTTTCCTAAGCTTCTTTCGGTTCCGCGACCACGGTGCGCGCGGTCCGATTCACCCCTCGACGTTTTCCAACCGAATTCTCCCGAACCGAAGCAGCGACGATCCGTCGATCGGAGACCGGAAACGATTCGTTCAGAAACAGTTTTACGTATCAATCAGTGTGGCAATCGAGGTCGCGGACGAAACGCGCTTCTTTTTCGAAGTTTAAAAATCAAATGTGAACAACGAGCGGGGAGAATGCGATTTCGACGAGTTCCTCTTCGTACCCCTATTCTCATTTGAATGTTCCTTAGTACGTCGTACGTGAATCACAATTCTTTAGCTAATTTCATTCGCGGAAATGACGTCGGTAATCGGATTAGCCCGTTCGTTTTCGCGAGAGCGTAATCGGTTTAACGTTAATTGTAGAGATGCGCTTGTTTACTCGTTACTTTTTTGTTGCGGGTGTCCCTGTGTAAACGGGCTGGTGTACGAGGGAAAATGCTTGTTAACAGGTTATGCAAAAGTCCTGCCGCTGCGGATTCATGTATGGGGAGTTGACGGACAAAGAGACGATCGCCAGGATCGAGGAATGCCTCGAGGGCCAGATCCACGATCAATTCGAGATCCTGCTGTACAAGAAGAACAGTAAGTACCTCGCAAAACGTGAATTCACTAGCATGAGTGAAGCTTAAATGTGGTGTTCGTGGCTTCGACTTTCGTGCCCGGAATCGATAGTACGAATAAAAGGTGTTCTGATTCGCGGTGACAGAAGGGGGACAATGAGTGGTAAAGAGAAAACGAAGATGAAAAACGGGGAAACCGTCGATTCTCGGCAAAACGATTCTGACAGGAGAACGCCTCGAGGCACGAAAGTGATGTGTATCATTGTGCATGCTCGACGCTGGTCGATCCACCGAATCCACCTACCGAAATACTGTCTGCATTCATCCGTATAACGACGGACCGCTGTCCGCCTATTCGAGAGTTCCTCGCGTGTTCACGTTCACGTGTCGTCGATGTCACGCCTTGGTTCACGCAGCTCGCCTCGTGCGTCAATGCGAGCGTACCGCCGACTAGGAAACAGTCCACCCTCTGACCGACCATTTCTCTTTCTATACCACATCGTCATCACGCTTCTGACTCTCATGTATTCTATACTACATATATTTTTTTCCATTATTTATTTGTTGTCGAGTTCCGATCGCGAATCTCGGAACGAAGTTCCCGCGTGGAATTCGAGAGGTTCGAGCGTGGCCCGTGTAGTACGTATTCGAGTGTGCCTGGCTCGTTGCGAACCGGTAATTATCACGTCGCCAAAGGATCGCTCTCCGAGCGACTTCGTCGGCGGCCAGTAACGGNAACCGTCGATTCTCGGCAAAACGATTCTGACAGGAGAACGCCTCGAGGCACGAAAGTGATGTGTATCATTGTGCATGCTCGACGCTGGTCGATCCACCGAATCCACCTACCGAAATACTGTCTGCATTCATCCGTATAACGACGGACCGCTGTCCGCCTATTCGAGAGTTCCTCGCGTGTTCACGTTCACGTGTCGTCGATGTCACGCCTTGGTTCACGCAGCTCGCCTCGTGCGTCAATGCGAGCGTACCGCCGACTAGGAAACAGTCCACCCTCTGACTGACCATTTCTCTTTCTATACCACATCGTCATTACGCTTCTGACTCTCATGTATTCTATACTACATATATTTTTTTCGATTATTTATTTGTTGTCGAGTTCCGATCGCGAATCTCGGAACGAAGTTCCCGCGTGGAATTCGAGAGGTTCGAGCGTGTAGTACGTATTCGAGTGTGCCTGGCTCGTTGCGAACCGGTAATTATTACGTCGCCAAAGGATCGGTCCCCGAGCGACTTCGTCCGCGGCCAGTAACGAGCAGAGAGCGTGTCGCGTCGAAAGACCATTTCCTGGGGACGCGGTGTATTCCCGAAATCTGAAAAGAACTAAAACATGCGCGCCTGTTTTCCTCCATTCCGAATGACCCAACGACGTTCGGTCGAGCCCAATAATGAATGATCGTTCTGTTTAAAGGTGCCCCACGAGGTATGTCTAGCACAGGTTCGCAAAAGAGTGCTCGAAAAACCCACCAGTAAGTCACCCTCGAATCTAACTATAATAAAACACCATCTATAATTTCTATATATATATATATATATATATATATATATTTATATACGTGCATACATATTATAGTATACATATATATCTATATGAATATATGAATATTAATTGTACGTCTGGAGGTATATTATATATACTGTATACGATTGTTATACACCCGTCTTTAGCTTGAGCAAGAGACGTCACACTTACAAGGATCGTCGAACGATCCCGGGACCAAGGGGTGGCCATAATGAGATGACGCTATTCGACCTCGCGCCTACTCTTGATTTCAGTTAATTCCCCCCTGAAATCTCTCTCTCTCCTAAGTACTATAGACACACTTATTACCGGCCTACGGATTTTTATGCGTACGCGTTCGCTTGAACGGTCGACGAAACGGCGTGATACATTCTATTTAATTGAAACCCCTGAACGTTAAATACTAAACGCGCACCGTTGCGCTGTCTGTATAAACGCATAAGAAACCGTGGTCTACTTATTACACGCGTATCTATGGCCGTCTTCGCAGATGTTGACCTTTTGCCAGCCCGGCGAGCGACATCGTTCTTCGAGCATTTCGCCACGAACGTCCGTTCCGGTTCCCCTGCCTCTTCCCATTTCCCCGGGATATCCCTTTCCACCTACGTGCCGGCCATTTTTCATCCGAAACGTTCCTGGGGGAATACTCGGAGAGACCTCGCCTGATTCGAGCATTCGGAATTCGGAACACCTCTTTTCTCTCTCGCGAGAGATTGCGGCTGTACGGGTTTTCTTACTCGGCTCGGTTTCAACGCCGGAGCGTATTCTCTTGTTTTACCTGTCTCGGGAACGCTCGGATTAAAATTCGTGGACGAGGTTTCGCCGATGTTCGTCGGGCAGGTGTAAGCAAGCAGAGAGTAAGCTGCCCGTGTATTTCGTCCTAAAAATCGCGACCGTTGCAAGGACATCGAAATCAACGGTGCCGGTGTCCCCGGGTCCTTTGTCGCGCGTTCTTGACAACACTTTTAATTCGCGATTCGCGGATATCTGATACCTATACACCTTCACCGTAGGCGAACTACGTTGCGGTCGGTCTCGTGCAGGGTTTGTAATCGATTCCGCATTTAAAAAATGAACAGGGATTAAGTCGCGCCTCTTGTGACTCTCGATTAACGAAATTGAAGAATCAAAGGTGAAGAAATCGATGGGGAGCGAGGGGGAAGTTTAACGGAGGCATAAAACGGGGACGGCAGAGATGACGAAGCAGAAAGAGGGATGAAATTGATAAAAGTGTTCGCTAGGTCGAAGGACGTTTATCATTGGACGTCCTTGCCCGCTCGGGAACAACGACAAATCGCTCTTTATTTCGTTACTTCTTCGGCCCCTCTGGCACTGTTTATTGTTCCCACGTCGGGTTGTTCGCTCGAGAATAATTTTATTAAGCATCGGGTTAGCAAACTGGTAAAACGCGATAGTTAAAAGCTTGAAAGGGGAACTGATTGGGATTTCAATTGAGCAGTATAAACGGGAACTGAATCGAGTCCGAAACCCGATTACAAGCCCTACGTACCGCAAAGCGGCCTATCTACACTAAACCAGCCCTAATTAGTCCCGTTCCGCGCTCGGTATCGCCAGGAAAAATCCAAGTAGTTGGAGAGGAACAAAATCTTGGCTATCGAGGGTGGGAATTAATTTTTATGCGCTTACAGGAAAATTGCACCTTCAAAAAATATTAAAAAATATAGGACATCGTTATTTCTTACAATATAATTTATTAATTCGTTTTACGTAAAAATTCGCAGATTACGTCGAATGAGAATGCTAAAAAAAAATGTTTTTGTTAATGATGATCGATCTGTCCGTCCTCGGTAGCCCGTTAGGTGTCCACTTTCGAAAACTCGACCACCAGAACACTATACATATACTCAAAGTTGGACGGTATACAATCGTTAAACTCCACAGTACAAGGTATACTTCCTACGAGGAGAAAACTTTTTTTTAAGTGTGAATTTAAATTCCCCAACCGCGACCTCGTACTAATTAAGCAAATTAAATGATTAAACAATATTGTAAATATATACTTTATTGTAAATAAAATAGGCACGTGTTCCTAGAAGGATCTGTCCGAACTCTTTATTCTGATTTTTCTTTATACTTTTCTCACTTCTCTGTTTCTTTAAAACTGCATCACCGATCTCTAAACTACTCACATAATATACCCTGAAATGAGCACTTGCTTGAACGATAGTCGTTCAGAGTGAACAGCGCACTGCACTCGACACGCACACGACACACACTCATTTGCATGGTGGCACGAGTTTACTCAAAAATGATATCTAAGCATACTTTGTCTAATAGTTTGATAGCCGAGGCTGTAACGATACGTACAATGATCGCCCTGCTTGCAATTCGTATCCTCCGTGTTAACATTCGGACAATCGCTTTCTTTGCTCGTAGCATGTAGGTGGATAGAGAAAAATTAGTGTATCGCAGGAAGGAGTATTCCTCTCCTAAGATTGGGCCCAAAGGCATGTCACGTTCTGATCATTGTTGTCCATTTAACGAACTAATCTTGAAATACTTAACAATGAGACATAAAGAATACAATTACGCTCTTTTTATTCGTTACGTAATAAACCTTCCTGCAAGATAATAATAATTTTTGTGCCCTTTGTACATAAGAGACAGATAGCTGATTAATACTTTTAATAATTAGCATACGATAGATTATTTAGAATCGTTGCACCGGCATTTCGTCGAAGATGACATCGGTTCTATTCTGTTTAATGGATGTATAGAAACACCACTATGGCTGCTTCTGCAAATAGCGCCGATAAAAAACGAACGGGACCTGGTGGTCCTGTTCCTGTTGACCTTCCGGGACATCACTGCCCTGAAGCAGCCAATCGAGGCGGACGACACCAAGGGTGGCCTCTCGAAGTTCGCGAAGCTCGCAAGATCGGTCACCAGGTCCAGATCTGTCCTCGTGTCACAGTTCAGCTCCCATCTGCCAGCCCTAAAGGATTCCGCGTTGCCAACCACCACCAAACAATCGCACTTAGCTCATGTAAGCCCAGTCTCACAGTCTTACATACGTTCGTTAGAACGTCTGAGATCTCGCAACAGTTTTTATCTGTCGATAAACAGAGGCAGATAGAAAACGATGAAGCATAATTGTATCCACGAACGCGTACGTCAGGCATGTCCAAACCGCGGTTGAATTTGCTGGCTCCCGAGCGGAGTAACGAGCCGAGGCATCGCGAATAATGGAGAAGCAATGTCGTGTCAGTGGCTGATAATAGGCGAGCACTGTGACACTGTGTGTACGAGCGTACTAGTCCGGCCAAAGATCGTTTTCCGTAGTAGTCTCTCTTTCATTGTCTCGCTCGTACACAGTCAGCTGTGTACATTTTAGCCGCGGTACGCGCTCGTATGACGAGCAACAGTACCTTAGAAATCCGATCCCGATCAGTGGACATACGTATCCGGAATGCTGTATTTAAACGTGAACTCTGAATGAGCTCATTCAGTGCGTACCGTCCGTTTACTACTCGGACGACCTTGCGTTCGACCGCGAGGTCGTACTATCACGGGCGAAGACGGCTTCCGAAGCCAATGCGTGCGTGCCGACTCGCCATGTGAATATCAACCTCGATTGTCGGCAGCAAACGAACCTGGGAACGCTATTCACTCTCGGATCCTTGGACCGCTCCTGTTGACATGCCTGACGTACCTTCGGACACTTTTTATTGATTATTTATTAAGATGTAATAAATTCCCGTTTGCTATTATACTGTTATAAATGTCTTAATCGGTTGTACGCGATTCACGATATGTCTTGAGACTCATGGGTGTGGCTATTGAAAACCGAATTTCGATATTCGTTCGAGCCATTTGTATTCGTATCGATATTTGATGAAGATTTACTCGCGATGGAAATTCGTTCTCGTTTTGAAGAGCTTTGCATCGGAATATTAACGGATCCGAGGATTTGCGCGTGTACCAGATTGCCGTATCGCTGTAATCGTCGATATATATAAATGCGCGTGTACTTAACACCGAACGGGGGCCGGGGGGAAATAGTAAAAAGCTCGGTATTTAAAATGTTCACTACTACCGGGAGAGCGGAACGATCGTTGGCCAAAGTTCGGTCTAAGGATGATCCCGATTTTCCACTCCAGATGATGTCGTTAAGCGGCGACGTGATGCCGCAGTACAGACAGGAGGCGCCGAAGACACCGCCGCACATTTTGTTACATTACTGCGCGTTCAAGGCGATCTGGGACTGGGTCATTTTGTGCTTGACCTTTTACACGGCCATCATGGTGCCCTACAACGTCGCGTTCAAAAACAAGACCAGCGAGGACGTTTCCCTGCTGGTCGTCGACAGCATCATCGACATCATATTCTCCATTGACATGATCCTCAACTTTCATACTACGTTCGTTGGCCCCGGTGGCGAGGTGGTGTCCGACCCCAAGGTACGAATGTCTTATTCAAATTACGGACTGTATCAATTCACACGGTCACCCACTTTCATTGTCAATTATGTATTTAACTTGCGCCCATGAAATGTCGTTCTTTTTTCTGGAGTCTGAATTTTCCGGCCGAAAATCGTCTACCATACTTTTCTCCACAAGATTTATAATAAACGCGTTGCGATATCATTTGGTAGAAGAAATAGACTGTGTATAGAAAGTCCGCCAAGGGGATTTTGTATGTGTGTTTGTGCCCGGACGTCAGGTAATCAGAATGAACTACCTGAAATCGTGGTTTATAATCGATCTGCTGAGCTGCCTGCCGTACGATGTGTTCAACGCGTTCCATCACGACGAGGACGGGATCGGGAGCTTGTTCTCGGCCCTGAAAGTGGTCCGCCTCCTCCGGCTGGGCCGCGTTGTTCGGAAACTAGACCGGTATCTGGAGTATGGAGCCGCGATGCTCATTCTACTGCTCTGTTTCTACATGTTGGTTGCTCACTGGCTGGCCTGTGTCTGGTACGTCACTTTAAGGTGATTTTACTCTGCCCACACACAATAAAGGTAACACGGCTGCGGCAGGATAAAAGGCTATGATCGAAACCGCGATGCCATTCGCAATTTTCCTCGTTAACCGTCGAATCTGACGGACCCATTAACAATATTTACACGTGCAAACGGTTTCACCGATTTCGACGTACCGAGCGCGCGCGTTGCATATCCAATGAGGAATGTCCCCATAAATAATGCAAATGAACCGGATCAAGGATTATTTGCGACGAGAACGTACCGGAACGGAAGATACAACAAATACGTATACGTCGGTTGCGTCGTTTATGTAGGATCATCTAGTATACAATATTTGACGATTGCAATGCCCGTTCGCGTTGGTATCGTTCAAATCGCTGGGACTGTCTGTGCATACGAAGCACACACGCATACACACACACACGAGATATGCCTTGCCGTGCCGCTTTTATAGATCGCACTCTTGGTCAAAATTTATTCGAATCTGCTTTGATTTGGTCATCGACTTTTTCAACAGAATATCCGAACTAGTCTGCTGTACAGCTTCTAGAATAGTTGACGAGGGCCACAAAGTAATCCAGAAAGTGTTCCTTTGGGGAACAGCTTAGCTGAGACCCGCAGAGATGTTTTCTTTCCATTCGAATACGTATAAAGCCGTGGATACCTTCGAGATAGCCCCGAAGGAACTCGTAGCATTGAAACCGCTGTCTAGTTCCTTCATCTCGCTCCTTAATTATTTTTGCTTCTTCCCTGCTCGAAGCAGCATAAAAATGAAGTAGCGCTTCAAATTAACGGCTAGCCGGTTTTTGAAGAGGCGAGGGGAAAAAGAGTGTGCNCCGCTGTCTAGTTCCTTCATCTCGCTCCTTAATTATTTTTGCTTCTTCCCAGCTCGAAGCAGCATAAAAATGAAGTAGCGCTTCAAATTAACGGCTAGCTGGTTTTTGAAGAGGCGAGGGGAAAAAGAATGTGCGAGAGAGAGAGAGAGAGAGAGAGAGAGAACGAACGAACGAAAGGAGGCTTCTTCTCGAGAGTGGCGGAAGAAAGTTTCCGACGATGATAACGTCACGCTCGTTTCCTCGACAAAGAAACCGCGTCCTTTCGTCGAGACGACGATCGTGGAACCACGAACGTAACGCGAAAGCTCTCGTTATCTTCCATTGGCGAAGCCCGTTCATTTCCAAAGAGAGAAGCTTCGAGTGTTTAACCGTGATCCTCTTCACCGTTTACATTCAAAGAATGGAGTGTACGAAAAAGAAAAGAGGATGACGGTCGGGTCGGGAGAAAACGAAGAGCCGCTTTGAGGCAGAGCTAAAAAAAGCATGCGTGCTTCTATCCACGCGTATCAGATTAGGAATTATACGCCTCGTCGCCCCTCATTTATCTATTTATCGGGGCGAGATTTTCGGTCGGCGGGATCTAAAACGCCTCTGATCGGGAATCCGCTTCGATTAGCGACTTTGTACGGTAGCTCGGCGAAGGCGTGGCCGTTCAACGGATAAGAAGTGTCGTTGCGTTGAAGGTACTCGATAGGGAGGTCGGACGCGGAGAACGGGGTCCAGTACTCCTGGCTGTGGAAGCTGGCGAACGTCACCCAGTCGCCGTATAGTTATCTGTGGACCAATACCAGCACCGCGCCAGAACTGGTCGCGGGGCCGAGCCGGAGGACCATGTACGTCACCGCGTTGTACTTTACGATGACCTGCATGACCTCCGTAGGGTTTGGGAACGTCGCCGCCGAGACCGACAACGAGAAGATATTCACCATCTGTATGATGATAATTGCCGGTAAGGTCGGGGACGGGAGACGGCGGGGAGTCGAGCTAGACAGAAACGGGGAGACGACGTTCTCCGATCATTTTCGCAGCTCTGCTGTACGCCACGATCTTCGGTCACGTGACCACGATAATCCAGCAGATGACGTCGGCGACGGCCAAGTACCACGACATGCTGAACAACGTGAGGGAGTTCATGAAGTTGCACGAGGTACCGAAGGCGCTCAGCGAACGGGTGATGGACTACGTGGTGAGCACCTGGGCGATGACCAAAGGCCTAGACACCGACAAGGTACTCAACTACTGCCCCAAGGACATGAAAGCCGACATCTGCGTTCACCTAAACCGGAAAGTTTTCAACGAACATCCCGCGTTCAGGTAAGGAAGAACATATTCTCGCGCGATTAACTCCGAAACGGGTTCGGAAAATCTGTCAACGAGTTCCCGAGTTACGAAATTCGTGTTTAATCGTTGCAGATTGGCCTCCGACGGTTGCCTCCGCGCCCTGGCGATGCACTTCACGATGTCCCACAGCGCGCCGGGCGATCTCCTCTATCACACGGGCGAGTCGATCGATTCGCTCTGCTTCATCGTGACCGGAAGCCTGGAGGTGATCCAGGACGACGAGGTCGTCGCGATCCTCGGGAAGGGCGACGTGTTCGGCGACAGCTTCTGGACGAACCCTACGTCGGTGGGACAAAGCGCTGCGAACGTGCGGGCTCTTACCTACTGCGATTTGCACACGATCAAGAGAGATCGACTGCTGGAGGTGTTGGATTTTTATCAGGCCTTCGCGAACTCCTTCGCCAGGAACCTTGTCCTGACGTACAACCTGAGCCATCGGGTAAGCGCGTTCAATTCTTTAATCTTTCGATTTTCTATCGATATACGGATTAGACGAATTCGAAGGGAAAGACGTCGGGATAATTGAAAAGAGANGGGTAAGCGCGTTCAATTCTTTAATCTTTCGATTTTCTATCGATATACGGGTTAGACGAATTCGAAGGGGAAGACGTCGGGATAATTGAAAAGAAGAAAGGTTTTCGTCGTTTGAGATCTTCTATACTTTATTGAATACTTAATGTACTGAATAACAGTGCAGTGTTCGCTCTTTGGCTTTGTTCTCCCGACGAGCACGGTGAACAGTAAACTCGTCGGGCGATTTATTTACGAACATAACACGCGCACGCACATGTTCCAGTCTCGCCGAAAACACACACGCACAGTCTTTAAGTAACAATAGTAACGAATTCGTGATTTACGNTCCCGACGAGCACGGTGAACAGTAAACTCGTCGGGCGATTTATTTACGAATATAACACGCGCACGCACATGTTCCAGTCTCGCGGAAAACACACACGCACAGTCTTTAAGTAACAATAGTAACGAATTCGTGATTTACAACGGTTCTCTTGGGTGTTTGACAGAGTTCAGTCGGTGTAGTCCGAGAAGTCCGATTAAAGATGATCGACGAGTTACCAGGCACTGTAATAGGCATTCGAAAGACACAGCAACGCGATATATTTTTGTCATCCTTNCTTGGGTGTTTGACAGAGTTCAGTCGGTGTAGTCCGAGAAGTCCGATTAATGATGATCGACGAGTTACCAGGCACTGTAATAGGCATTCGAAAGACACAGCAACGCGATATATTTTTTTCATCCTCCATGTATCTTTCTCGGACATCGCTTCATCGATCATAGAGCGAACTGAAATCGACGCTAGTACGAACGAACGATCAGGCCGTGTTTTTTTTCTTTTTCCAAACGATATGGTTAAAACGGGCATGGAAACATATACGTAAGCTCACGGGAAGCGATTGTTGATCATTCACGCTTTTTAATTACATTCTTTCACTGCGTTACAACGACTTTTTCTCGATTCTAAGAAGCTGCGACAATTTTGAGTAGCCTGTTACACGTTTACGCACACGTAGGTCGTCTCGTTCTCAGACGAATCCCTATAGTATATCACAATTATTCTTTCATTTCCTTCACATCGTCACTGTACATCTTGCGACCGGACATCTGTAGGAGCACCTTCGAGGTCGAGTCTTGATCCAGCACCGACACCCCGTCCCCTCTCTCCTCGTCCGCTTCCGGGATGGGGCCCACTCCCCACACCTCCAAGTGCTTGATCCTGAAGTGCTCCTTGCCGCTCAGCTGCACGTAGTTCTGGAACGTCGTGCAGGACAGGCTCGACTTTCCCAACCCGTATTCACAATCCAACCACAAACCCGGATAGTTCAATTGTCCGCCCATGAGCAAACCGTTAGGCATAGTTTGTTGATGAAGATTTAAATACTGATAGTGGTTATTGTAGCCGGTAGAGGGGAACGTGAGTATGTCCGGGTCCAGTTTGAACAGGAAGGAGCTCTGATTCCCTATGAAGTTCGCTCCCAGCTTCCAGCTGTCCGACGCGAAACCGCCGAACACGTGGTCGTCCGCGTCCTGCAGAATTATGATCGTGGCCCCTTGCATGGTGATCCTTCCGAGCATGGTGGAGAACGACTCGCCGTGCACTTGACTGGAGAACAAGAATCTCCATTCGTTGCGAAGCTCGTGAGGCAGGCTGAGGTTTAGGAACAGGACGTCGCCCAGGCCCAGGATACTGGGGAAGTGCGGTATGTTCTCCAGCCCCTTGCAACCCGGTAGGAGGTTCAGGTCGTTTATCCTGGCGCCGGTGTTCTTGTCTCCCTTCTTCTGCGAGACCAAGAAGAGGCACTGGAAAACGTGCGACTGGATCAGTTTGAACGTAGCCGCCGTCGAGAACCACTTCTCTATTTGTTCAAAGGTCAGAACGTCTCCCTGCTTGACCAGATCTTCGCAAAGAGTTCTGGACCTCATGTTTATCCTCCTGGTGTTCACCGTGCAGCCGATGCTGCTCCAAGTTACGTAATGCGCGTTGCCCGCATTCTTCTGGAGTTTCAGATAGGAATTTATGGTCGCTTGAACGTACTGAAGGAACGACGCGATCGGTATTTCGTGTTTTTGCTCCTCCTCGGAGAAACCGTTGAATATTAAGCTCGTCCTCTCTTCCGGGCTCCCGCGAACGGCGAACACGTACAGCCTCCCGAAATTCTCTCCGTTGATCGCGGACAATCTTTTCCCCGGTTCGTAGCAGAGGAATTTCACTACGAACTGCAACAGTCCTTCGTCCAAATGGGTGGACCAGTGTTTAAGTATATCTTCGCGTTTTATGGAACCCGAGCTTCGGGACATAGATTTGAAGAGGTTCTCCACCAAGGTCAGCTCGTCCGCCGACAGGATGTTCGCGGATGAAGCAGATCGGCTCGAACCATGACCCATCTGTAAAAAGAAATCGATCGTATCTATTAGAAATGGGTAGGAATTCCAAAACAATTGAAACGTAAACAAGCGATTCGCGATTGATCGAACTACTTTGCGACGACGATACTTCGTACAATTCGACGTCACGATTGTTAATTATTCAAAGATACGGACATCGACGTTCGGCTAAAGAGAGATGAGAAGAAAGCAGCGTTCAAATACCTTTCAAACGCGCGTAGCCTTCTCCACGGCAATCCATATACCTATGTTTTCCCACTGGTAATTCGATTCGATACGAATCTCGGTGGAAAGAACTCGCGCGGCGTACCGTTCTCCGAACCTTGACGAATCGCCGGGAATCCTTGGTGGAACGACCCGCAGCCTTTCTCTCGGCCCGACACGATAAATAAAATATTTTGAGGTTAGTCGCGAGGGTCACGAGTCCAAGTAATCCGCTGGCTGTGCGCCTATCGACTGCTCTACCAGCGCAAGCGTATTTCAAACCCGTACTCCCACCAGTCCCACCCTTAACTTTCGCCACTCTTCTTCATCCGGNATCCGCTGGCTGTGCGCCTATCGACTGCTCTACCAGCGCAAGCGTATTTCGAACCCGTACTCCCACCAGTCCCACCCTTAACTTTCGCCACTCTTCTTCATCCGGAAAAAAAAAAAGGGAGGAACGGAGGACGTTCCTTTCCCGGCGCAATAAACTCTATCTCGGAGAAATTTAATCACTTCGGTTATCTTGATTCGAGCCGGACACGTATCGAAGCGCAGACTCGTTCAACACCGAACACACACACATGAAAATCGATATGCAATCAGTAGAATTAACGGATGAAGGTTCAGTTCTAATCGCAAGGGCTTCCAGTATCTGAGAGAAATTATTTTCGGAGCACGAGAGGATCAAGATTAAAATTAATCGACTGTCGAATATCTGCGGACGAAGGAACGGAAAATCGAACACAAAGAGCCTATAAATCGTCGAAACAAACGAATCGCTAATTGACTCTAGCAACGATAATAATCTATCGCACGTTCTAATCTGGTCTGGTTTAATTCGACGTCGTTCGAAAACGCGCGTCGCAAAGAATAATAATTGATCCAGTTACGATATATGCGATGAGCGTTTAAGCTTGAGCGATGAAATTCAGTCGAATCGGACGTTTTGTGCAGCTGATCTTCCGGAAGGTGGCCGACGTTCGCCGGGAGAAGGAGCTGGCCGAGAGGATGAAGAACGAACCGCAGCTGGACCAGGCGCAGGATCACCTGGTGCGGAAAATTTTCTCGAGGTAGGGACCGATTTGTTGCTCGTAAATCTCGAACGGCCACCGTTCTAGACTACCGTTCTAAATATAATGAACGCTACTCCCGACGCTCTTTCGTCTGTGAAACCGAATTTCCGAACGTAATATAAATATTAAATGTTGAACGACTTGAGCGAAAGAGCATCGGGAGAAGTCGACGTTGAACTTAGGATTAATACAGAGAATACGTGTTCGTTTGTCAGTAAATTCAATTACCAGGCTCGCTGTTTGTTTACGAAGGTTAAACGTTATATACTCATAGCAAAAAGAAACGAATACGGATTCCTAATGTAATTAACGAAACGTACAGCTTCGATTACTTCGTGTGACCACGTGGAAGACCGCTCGGAGTGGACAGCCGGTCTGTATTCGCAAATCCAAGACCGATCGATATATGTATATGTTTTTTTTTCAAATCGCAATCTCGGTGGAAATGTCGGACGAGAGAACGTGCAGCGAGAATGGGCTGGAGCGAACGAGACTTTGAATGTTCATTCGGTATTCGCATGACGCGCCGAAGACAAAAGCCGTGAGGCCGTCGGCGGCGGCGTCGGGACAATTTAAGGTTCGCGGCAACATCGTTGTTGTNGTGGAAGACCGCTCGGAGTGGACAGCCGGTCTGTATTCGCAAATCCAAGACCGATCGATATATGTATATGTTTTTTTTTCAAATCGCAATCTCGGTGGAAACGTCGGACGAGAGAACGTGCAGCGAGAATGGGCCGGAGCGAACGAGACTTTGAATGTTCATTCGGCATTCGCATGACGCGCCGAAGACAAAAGCCGTGAGGCCGTCGGCGGCGGCGTCGAAACAATTTAAGGTTCGCGGCAGCATCGTTGTTGCGCCACGGAAACTTCAACTAATTTTGTCTTCGGCGCGCGTTTAATATTTCGTGCTCGCGCGCGCGTGCATCTCCTCTAAAGTCTCTTTGCGAGGAAAAGTTACTTTATTAAAGAAGCGGGCGAGATGCACGCGTGCAAACGTCGCGCCATCAACAGAATCAACATCATTGACATCGAAAAGCGAGAGCACGAGCGGGCGCGCGCGCGAGAGAGAGAGAGAGAGAGAGGGGTGTGCGAAAGGGCGGGAGTGAAAGAGGGAAACGAGATCAATGCGAATATATGTATATAAAGTAAAATAAAAGCGAGAGAAATAAACTAAACTAAAAAGAATTAGACATTTTCGTATCGTATGTGTTCTGGTAAATTGTTGTTGATTGTTGATCGTTGCTTGGCTGGCCTGTTGTCCGCAAAGGTTCAAGACCGACGGGGATGCCCAGATCGGCGTGAGCAGGGCCGCGAACGGACGGTCCCAGCAGGATTCCGACGAGGAGCTCACCGTGAACGTCCTGCCGCCCTGGCCCAGTTTTAGGCAATTTCATTTCTTACGTATTTATTTATCTTTCTTCATTCTTTTTATTGCCATCTTTGCTACTTCTTACGTACACTTCTTCAATTATTGATTATATATTATTACTCTTTATTAATATTGATTCAATTGATTATTCTTCTCATTATGATTATTATTGATCATCGTTATTATTATTGTACAACATTATGTATCTGTTATTACTATTTTCAACTGTGATTTCTATACTATATATATATACATCTCTCTCTATATGTATATATGATATATATTTTTATAGATATATATATACACATGATTAATGATCATTATTATATTACTACTGTATACATGTATATTTTGTACGGGTCGATTTTGTACATGTGTTCTTCCCGCCTAGAAAATATTCGTTGAGAGAAAACGCAAAACGTTTTTTTGGTCAAAAAAAAAAGAGAAAAAAAAAGAGATTCGAGTATCGAGGAAAATACTTTTTTTTAGATCGGCACACGATCCACCTCGGGACGAGCGACTTTCGACAACGATGGACCGTGCAGAATTTTGTATTTCGATCGTCAAAAACGCATAAAATGAAAAAAGAGACAAAAATATAAGAAAACGTATCGAGAGTAGAATCGTATATCGGACGAAAAAGAAAAGAGCAAGCTCGCGAGACCGTTTTTTCTTCTTGTTCTTGTTCCTCGGTCGTGTCGTTACGATCTTGCTACGTGTATTCGCGCCACGTCTCCTCCGGGAGCGACTGATACGCATTTTCTCGAGAAAAAGGTTTCGAAGGGTATCATGGATGTGCAATCGCTGTACACACGCTTGAAAGAGAAACTGATATGTATTCTCACTTCAGCACGTCTACGAATTAACCCAGGCAAATCGAATCCGCGTTCTTCGGTGAATCGGCCTCGCTCGAGCCAAAAAACGAAAAGAAAAGAAAAGAAAAGAAAAGAAAAGAAAACACATGGTCAATAATATTTCTCTCTTTTTTCAAAAAACGATGTCGAGCTCGTCGAAATGGAAGAAAGACCTCGATTTGTCTAGGAGCCGCATCGTTCCTAGATGCGTACACATCACCCGATGCCATACAATCTTTGCCATTTTTAACCGATCACTGCAGTTCTGATGAATGCTAGAGTGCTGTAAGATATACGGCTTTAGAGGGTTATGCGCATTTTTCTCCCACTATAATAAATATGTATACATATATTATATATATACTCTTAGTAAAACCAGGATTTGTATAGAGCGACTGCGAGGACTCTGTGTCTCTTTCGCGCGCGCTTACCACCTCGATCTCGTCTGTGCCGTTTTACCGTCTCACGAACGGAACTGCACGGTTTACGCAGAAAGTTCTCGTTTTCTAACACGCGAACACCGATCCGTCGAATCGAAAGAAATACCAGAGCCCTCCACCTCGCGAGCATCCGATCCGTTTACGATTTTATGCAACGCCGAATGCATGTGACGTACACACTCTAGGATTCAAATTTCTCTCTGTCACCTGTCACCTGTACTTATATATATATATATATATATACATATATATATACATCATTATACATGTACTCATTATATGTATAACGATGCCAAGTAGCTGCTTGAAGAGCTGACAGACTGCCGAACGATTTATTACAAATAATCTAAATACTTTATTTTCTGGTGACGACCGATATATCTTTTAGAAGCCTCGAACGTGGCATGTTACGTGCATGATAGACTCGTAGAATGTACTTTACTAATTAAATAATGAAACCGATACGATTTTAGAGACGAACGAGGCGACTCAGTATCTTTTCCCGCCGATCGATCGATCGGTCTGGTCGATTTTCGATGGCATTCCCACAGTTAATCAGGCAGCTCGTTACCATCACGACCAATTATCATGAAACGTTGCGTCGATGAACGACAATTGTGCGTCCATTCACGGTCGTTTTTATTAACTTACCAGCACGTCGAGGTCGTATACGACGTGTTCCCTTCTTACTTTGTCCTTTAGAGAGATTTCGAGCTGTTCGTTTTGCTCACGTCCACGGAGATGCAAATGTTAGGGGGAGAGGCGTGCCTTAGAACTATTTACCTACTTATTCTGATTTGTCATTCTTCGCTCGCGTCCCGCGGTACGTAACCGATAATTTAAACTTTGATGCTCCCGGCGGGCGCGCGGGGGTGTAATTACGGGTCGGGAACAGAGTTTCCAAGTCGACCAATTCAGCGTGAAAAGTACCGCGATAACGTGCGCCGACTTTTCATTAGAGAAAGCCGGCGGACGCGACGCCCCGGCGGAAAAAATCTCGTCACGCCGGAATTACGTAGCGTAAAACTTTCAGAACGAGTTGTATAATCGTCCGATCGATGCGACGAACTTTGCCCCCCCTGGTGTATCGTCTCGCCTCGCCTCAGACTCCCGTTACATTTTCCGTGGAACGATTTTACTTTCGTTTCTGCTCTTCTCTACTTTGACAACGACCCGGGACGACAATCGGTTCATCGACGCCGCCAGGTTTACCCTGTATGTTTAACCGGCATTCTTATCACCACCGAGGATTACTCTCTTTCAAATCCCGTAGGCACACCAAAGTAGGTTGCTCGTGACACACTGCTGGAGCTGTCTCCCTTTTTTTAGCCTCAGTAGAACGAACTTGAACACATTTGCCATATTAAATAAAAAGAAAAAAAAAAAGAACCAGTAACAGAGTAAAGAAAAAAAAAAAGATGACGAAAGTCGGCCATGTCGAAACTGTGCATATGCAAATACACCAATAACCCCCACATCCAAAATGAGATAGAAGCGAATACGCACGGAATTGTGCTCGCCGATCAGATCATTCGAAGGGAAAAGAAAAGTTTCACGGTGTCCAGTGCCAAAAAAAAGAAGTGAAACTTTTGGACGAGAACAAAAAAAAAAAAAGATAAATGTATTATTCTCCTACCTATACGATTTGTATACACCATGTAAACTTATTATCCCACCTTTTGATCGCCTAGTGAAACTGGCCTCTTAACCCCCCAGTAATGTAAATACAATAGTACGGAAACGGAATCATGTCGACGTGACTAAACACGAGCGTTTTTCTTCTCTACTTTTCTCTAACCAGGTTCCGTAGGGAACGGCACACCGCGGACGTGGAGAAGGGCGACGGTAAGGACGGGAAAGAGGGCAAGGAGGGTGAGTCCTCGCATGCCAGGAAACTGTCGACCGCGGACGGGGACACTGCCACTAAGGGACGGGCCGGCAAGTGGGGACGACTCTTAGGTAAACGGATTAGTTTATTTATTTATCCACCGGACGAGCGTATGTTCCCGGTCGTAACGCGAGCTACTTTCGACCGGGACGGATGCAACATTCATCGGGACGTTTCGCCTTCCGCAGGAAGCTCCAGCCTGGATTCCGGGAGCGAGACGGGAACGGGCGGAGACACGTTCAAACGTTCGCTGAGCGCGAGGGACGCCCGACCCGGTTCCAGCACCGGTATCAATAAAATATTCCCCAAGTTCGGGAAATTATCCGGAACGATAGAGGAGTCGACGGCGGACGCGGAGACCGCGAAGGAGAGCCAGCAGCAGCAGCAGCAACAGCAGCAGCAGCAGCAGAGCATCGCGGACTCGAAGCAGTTACAGCTTCGCCGACTGGAGAGCTACGACGACGGTTTGATAACCACTCATTCTAGCCACGACCGCGAGATTCTGGCCGCCGTGCTCGAGGTGAAAGTGGACTTGAAACTGGAGGTGCAAAGGGTTAATCAGAGACTTGCGAAGATCGAGGACATGCTACAGTCGTTGGTGAACAAATTTCCCGCGGTCAGTCCGCAACAGCAGAAGGGTCCGAATGGTTCGATGACGGCGGGCGGTAACGGCGGTTCCTCGCAGAATCAACCGGGCGGCCAGTCGCAGAGCGGTTCCGGGTGTCAGCAAGGTTCCCAGGGCGTGCAGACTCCGGGCGGGAGCGAGCAGAAGGTGTCGATCGCGAGCACGTCCACGTCGACGACGGCCGAGGGCTACAGGGAGCAGAGCACGATAACCGAACGCGCCTCGAAGTCGCAGGAACATCATCATCATCACCATCACCATCATCAATCGCAACAGTCGGACAGACTGAAGGACAGTAGTGATTACAAAAGTTCGACGAGTCAGATGAGCAAGGAGCTGTTGGAGAGACTGGCCCAGGCGTCCACTTCGAGGGGGGACGACTCCGCGCCGCTCGGGCCGTTGATCTTGAGGAAGAGGAGGAGTAAATCGAGGAACAAGGGTGCCGCGCCGTTGGCACCGCTGGCCAGTCAGCCGATAAGTCCGTCGGAGGCGACGGAGACGACGCAGATGCTCGAGTGCACGGACGACAGGGAACAGAGCCTCACCACCACCTCTACGGAAAGGAGCGACAGATCCAACAGGAAGAGGCCTCCGCCCAGGCCCAGGGAGTACTTGTGAAAGTTCTTAAGGCTCCGGGCGGTCGTCTCGAGGCTCATCCTCTGACGGGTATCGCTGGGACCAACCGGCGTTATCTCTCTGATTAAGTTTGCTTCTCTCCGAACAAAGGAGAACCTCTTTATACATACTCCTGGTATAAAGGGTGGAGTGTGGGATCGTCAAAGCTGTTGATCCGGTCGAAGTGGTGGTGAAACGGTGGAGGGGAAGTTGCGTGTGATATAGTCATGTGTCTTTCGAAGAGAAGAAAGTCGAATGTTGTGCTTTTTTAACGAAAAATATAAAAAGTGGTCGTTTTAGCGAACACTCCGTTTTCCAACGAAGCGAGCCGAGTGTGTAGGCGTAAACAAAAAAAAAAAAAGATATCTGTAAAGTTACACCCGCGTAAGTTTTAAGAGCACACTACACTTCCGCTACTCGCTTCGCGTCTGGTCTTCGGCGAGCGTCGTTCGTCGGTACACGCGAAGGACGAGTCCGACGCGAAGGCACGAAAAAGAGAAAGCCGAAAGGGATCAAGGGATTTTGAGAGAAAGGTAAGGACGTTTGTACCGACGAAACGGTTTCGTTACCCTAATACAAACTCGGCATATTTTTGCATGGCCAAACGTGCGGTTCAAAAAATAAATAAAAAATGAAAAGAAAAAATACTAAAAGTATATTGAATTATATACTGCTTACACTGGTCTCTATAGAACGCCGGGCAGTGGATTTTGGCACGGTTGGCTCGTTGCGAAGATGGTCCCAACGAAAAATTAGTTGCGACCATTCACTTTTCTGATACACACCGATATTGCATTGACACGTATTTGCTGTTACTCTCTGCTACTCATAAGCTCGTAAAAAACGAGGCACCTCGCGTACCCAACCGGTGCTAACACGTTATCGCTCTCGAGATCGGGAATTCGGTCGCGCGTTCCGTTTCTCCGGCGAAAGAAAAAACCATAAAAGTTTATCGGTCCATAACATTGCAGTAAAGAACTGTAGACGGTTGAAATTTTCAGCGCTCGGAGCGGAAAAGCCTCCTCTTCAGAATATCGTTTGATTTATCTCGATCCGACTTCCGGTTCCGGAGATATCGTCGTGCGAAGATAACTATAATTTCTTCGCCGCGCTATCGTTGTCCTTCTCTCTCGCGTTGACCGATTCAGCGGTCTAGACGCTCAGCTGATACGCGTTTTTTCCAGACAAATAACTGGGTCACTATGTCAGTAATGCCAAACCTTACCAAACTACTGCGCCTAAACTTTGGACGTCTCTATCTCCGGAACGGATTAAGATATCCGGATGAATCGAAAGCGATTTTTCTCGTCTTGTCTTCCTTTGTTAACTGAGAAGGTTTTTAAATCAAAAACTCGATAAATTTACGTTTCATTAATATTTATAATTTAGAATGTAAATAATATTGAAACTAGCGATCACAGCCTGATTTATTTGGATAATCTAATTGTAAGAGGAGATAATACCCATCCCTAAGATTGGTCATTAGGTCGAAGACATTGCGCGTGAAATAAAAATGCCAAAATCATTTGTATTCGAGACACGTGAAAGCGATTTCAATGAGACACTTCTCCATTTCAATCAGAGTTATTTTAAGAGGTCTAAATTACAAAAGCAGAAGAATGTCGTAGGCGTACTCGTCGTGAAATCAAAAATTTCGTTGACGGTGATACATATTCATGACGTTTGAAGTTTATTAGAGAAATGCCTAAAAGACCTCGATAGAGATGGCCGCAGATATTTTAATTGGGACCATTGTCATTAGTAATCCAGTGTTCGGCGTTCTACAGAGATCAGTGATTGCTTACGACGGCTTCTTCGAAACATCGAACGTTCAAACGGGAAGAATGAAAACTAAATTCACGATACTCACTTTCCAAGTACGTAAGGTAACATACACACAGACAAAAACACAGACACATCGTAGATTTACACGCATCTTTAGGGGATCTCAGCTAGACTCGTAACGGCGCGATAGATTTTAAATAACAACAAACGAAACTTACCAAACAAAATACAAAATAATGTACAAAACTGAAACGTGCAAACGAGCGAAGATGGAAGAACGGGGAGCGTCGTCCAAACGATTAAAGAATCGTCGCGTACATTCTTAACTCAATCCTAACGAACGAAGGATATTAATAAGCATTCCGATTGTCCGATAAACAACGACACGCGATCCTTTAACTGTTCGGAACAATCCAAATGCCAAGAACCGATTGGAAATGAGAAAGCGAGGAATTTAGTACTCGTAACGACTTAAGGCGAAGGCAAATCGAGTTGCATCGACGAATCTTCTATGATTAATTCGCTATCGTCGTATCGTGCCGCGTTTTCTTTTTAAGTATTGATTTTTTTCGATGATTTAGTGTACGTTCGAGTGCACGTTCAGGACTGTGATCGAACCGTGTGAGGTAACAAAGAAAACTCGTTCCAAAAGATGGAGCGGAAAAAACTTTGGGCTTCTGCCGAGAGTATTAGATTTGGCTGTGCTTGTTTCATCAGATTTGAGAANTTCTATGATTAATTCGCTATCGTCGTATCGTGCCGCGTTTTCTTTTTAAGAATTGATTTTTTTCGATGATTTAGTGTACGTTCGAGTGCACGTTCAGGACTGTGATCGAACCGTGTGAGGTAAGAAAGAAAACTCGTTCCAAAAGATGGAGCGGAAAAAACTTTGGGCTTCTGCCGAGAGTATTAGATTTGGCTGTGCTTGTTTCATCAGATTTGAGATTAAACTATTTTTTTTACTTTTAGTTTTACTTCTCTAAATCGTTACTTGTTAGTATCTACATTCCCTACGTTGACTTAACAAGTTTCACTCGTTGTCATTTCGTTACAAGTTCCTTTTTAGATATATTCTTGTTAAAGTCTGTCGAAATTATGTTGCAACGATGTGATTCGATCATCTCTCGATGGGTGAAGTTAAACAGAAACGGTTTTCGACCGAATTAAAGAATTCGCTTGCATCTTCGACAATTTCGCGTGAAACGCGAATCGTATAGAGAGGAACTCGAAGACTCCGTATACACTTTGTTACAAATCGCAGAAGATGACCTAATCTCTGTAACGCGGTTCGCATATGGCATTCACTGAGAAGCCAAACAGCAATATTAGGTGTACATAAATCTTGTAACTACGACAATGTGTATATATATACATATATTATATATTCGTACATACACACAGACACACAGTATACATAGAGAGAGAGAGAGAGAGAGAGAGAGAGAGAGAGAGAGAGAGTGATAAAACGGCACGTGTGTTCCTGTCAGCGCGTTTGCAACGAGAAAACGTTCAACAATAAACACTTAACAAGCGCGCCTGATTATTCTTTCCTTTCGAGCGTAATTCTTTCTCGGCTTCCGGCGCAGCTTCCATATGCCGAACGAACATTTTTACAGTAACTGCACGTAACGTAACGAAGTACGCCGGTTAAATGAGCCCACAAGTGACACCGTTGAAAAAAAATCCCGTTAAAATCTCGCAATTGATACGGACGGTCGGTCTCGTCCGCATTGGCATTGACGGTTATCGAGGGTTCCCTCTGTCGCGTGGCTTGTGGGATCGCGTAACGAGTGCGTCGTACTTAATTAATTCAGTTGCCGCCGCCTCGAGAAAGAAAATTGAGCAACAAATTATTCTGAAGGACAATCAAAGATGGAAAGTACTGATCTCACGAGTAGAGAGAAAATTGCGATCATAATCGACTAAGCCTCTTAGATATACATATATATATTTCGTTAGCTTAAGCCGACAAGTAGGACGCAAACGAAGGAGCTTCTGAAAATTGTTAATAAGTATCATTTTTTACGCCACGAGTATAGAACGACGACGAGAGCGAATATAAGCGTCCTCTCCGCGACCCGAGGCGCTAACATTTTCACTTTTCACGGACAAACCGAACCGATTACAAATGCGTATATTATACGGTAAGCCAAGCCCGCTCTAAACTTACGAAGTGCATCGTGCGTCGATAGTCTACCTTAACACATAAACTCGACTGAACGTTGCTCTTACAGTCGACAGAAGCGGAACACCGAGACGGATTCCGATACAATTGACAAGATACAATTGAAGAAACGAAGGGAACACGGGCGAACGCGCTGGCAGGGATAGTTGACGCGTGTAAATATTATAAATAGGAGCGCCGAACGAGAGTCGAGAACAGTGCGAGAGTGCGTATGTGTGCGTGTGCGGGAAAGAGGGACGAGAAGAGCGCGGGTACAAGGAAGGAGAGAAGCAGAAATCGGTGGTTCTTACTCGACGGTATTTTCAAGCCCGGCGCACAGTCGAGCGGAGCTGCGATTCGGCGTTTATTTCGAAATTACGTGAATGGTCCGCGGGTCGAATGGAGAAATTTTTTTAATCGGGTTAATGCCGCGGTCGAGCTAACACTACCACTCGTCCGTTAACGATTCCACTCGACTGTGGTCAACGGGCCTTAAACGGGGCAAGAACGAGACGAACAAAAATTCTATTGTCGGACGATTTACGAGGACTTTGTTGAATAATTAGGTTTTAGTGGTGGAGACGATATAGTTGGCTCTATCGTAGTTTCTATACACTTTGACAAAAAATAATAATAATAATAATAATAATAAT